>JANHGL010023327.1:0-33551 GCA_024611195.1 Ceyx melanurus | reverse complement strand
GCCACCCGCCTGCCCCCGTGGCACCCGCCGCCCCCCGCGCCGCCCGCTGCCCCCCGGCCCCCCCGCAGCCGGTGCGCCTCAGGGACCCCAGCGCACAAAGGACCGCACCGCGTGGGGACTGCTCCGCGCTGCCACGAAACCCGCTGCTCCCGCCCCGGAGCGGGGATGATGCTCCACAGACAGAGCGGAGTTTAGAAGAGGTTAGCGGGTGACCTGTCCTCCTTCACAAGCACCCAGCCAACAGCAGGAAAACTTAACCCTTTGAAAGCCTCTTGACAGCTTCTAGCTCAGTTTCCCTCTAGCTTATCACAAACCCCAGCCAAGTTTCTCGGGCACTATGTTCCCTGTTGTCCCAAGGTTTCAGCTCCAGCCTTTCCACTGGGAACGAGCCTGTGTGTCCCTTTGCTTTTGCTTCATTACACAGCAAGGAGAAGACACAAATCTTGCTTGTTGCAGAATTTCTCCTGAGCACACAAAGCTCTGAAGGAGACTTGGACAAAGCCAAGCCTGATAGAAAAGGCAGATAAATTAAAAGGGGATTTCCTTTTGCCGCCTCTTAGCATCTCTCCGCTTCAGTAGCCCATCCCAGACTCCAGCAGTCACATGCCATGGAAATTACCACCCACGAGGTATTCAAGACACACAACACACCAGGTTTCAAGTCGGATGGGAAGCCAAAGTAGCAGCATGAGCAATTTTAAGAGAACAGACCACAAATCAGGTAAAAAAAGTAATCACACAAGCCATTACCAATTCCTAGACAAACGGAAGCAGAGAACTGTTGTACAAACTCAACCACACACCTCTCTGGCTGAGGCATTTTGCCTTTCTGACCCAGAACAATCTGGAATATCCAAGGCTGGGGAGGAGAGCAGGTAAATGATGAAGGAATGGACTCAGGGTTTTTTGGGGGGGGCCAGTACACGCTTATTTTTAAGAGTAGCTTTTGGAACAGAGGAAGCCCTAATCCCAGCCTTGTGCCTAAGGCATAAAGCCTATAAGCCACCGGGAATGCCCAACAGTTGTCATCCCCAGCTGGCAAAATCCCTTCCAAGACCCCTCACTGAAACAGCAGGAGGTTTCTCATGCCTGCAGCCAAAATAAAACATACAATCATAGACTAGGCTGGAAAGGGACCTTTCAAGGTCATCCAGTCCAACTGACTGAGCAGGGACATCTGCAACTAGAGCAGGTTGCTCAGAGCCCCAGACAACCTCTCCTGGAATGGTTCCAGGGATGGGGCATCGACCACCTCTCTGGATAACCTGGGCCAGAGTCTCACCAGCCTCAGTGTCAACAATGTCTTCCTTCTCTCCTGTCTAAATCTCCCTCTTTTAGTTGAAAACCATCACCCCTTGTCCTGTCACAACAGGATCTGCTCATAAGTCTCTCCCCACCTTTCTGACAAGTTCCTTGAAACACTGAAAGGCCACACAGTCTCTCCAGAGCCTTCTCTTCTCCAGGCTGAACACCCTCAACTCTCCCAGCCTGGCCTCCCAGCAGAAAGGTTCTAGCCTCAGATCACTGTCTTGACCCTAACTACTAAAAACACTGATTTCATAATTCTACCCCAAACACAGACCTTTATCTCCACTGTATAGGAAACCTGACCATAAAGAAGAGATGGTGGTTTGTGGCAGAGAGCAGGAAAAGCTGTTGTGTATCAGCCCAGGAACAGCAATGTTGCCCAAGGGGGAGGTGGAGGTCCAGCTGCAACTGCCATGGGATGCAAGTCCTGACCCAGACCACAACCCATTTCTGTTTCACTGAAGAATGAGCCGATACAGGCAGGACAGTGGCAACACTGCATAAGGGAGGAAGAAAACTGGGGTTTTTCTTAACTGGAGCTCAGGAGGAGAGGGTTGCAGCTGCACTTGACACAGCAAGCATAGACCAGTCAGAGTTAGTGTTGTGACAACGCACTTTTCCACCAGATAAACCACAGCTTTTTGACGTCCTGCATTTCAGAGATGTCTTTTCACGAGATGAAAGCCATTGAGGGCAGTGTTGACATTGACCCCAATGATACATGCAGCTTATGGCCATTCTGTTGTATGTAACACTGTATCAGCATTAATAACTGGAATTTGGAAAGCCATGAAACATTCCCAATTTGTGCCTCTGGAGAATGTTTCCAAGTCACAAAATTTTCAGACCATCTCTGTTTCTATTGACTTTTCCTTCCAAATCCCTTTAGGACTTGCCAAGACACCAATGTCTGGGGTCCCAAGGAGCTCTCTCTGGATTTCATGCTACCACCAGGAGCAGGAGGGGCTCCAGTTTTGGCAACATCTTTCTTTCCCTCAGTACATCTCTTGCCCTGCTACACCACCCTCAAGACTGGCTGAGGCTACCTCAGGAGACTAAGGAAACCATGATTGATGCCCTTGTCCCACAATTCTGACTCCATACTCATAGCTTTTGGAGAGAGGAAAAGGAAACCTTGTTTGACTATTTCAGAGGCTAGCCCATAGCCAAGCCCACAGCAACTAAGCTTTGTGTTTTACTTCCAGGAGATGACAATGCTGATAACAGTATCATCCTCTGTCCAGGCTGCTCCCACCCAGCACCACCTTTCTCCTCCTCCCACCCTACCAAAGCCAGGGAAGGACAACCTTCGGCTCCAGCGGCTGCTGAAGAAGGCAGCCAGGAAGAATGCTGCCCTAGCTCCAGAGCAAGCCAAGTCCTTTCGGTCCAGCCTCTCACCTGTGAATGAGGCCAGCCCTGACCAAGAGCATGATGAGAGCACTCCCCCAGCAGAGACCCCCGAGACCACAACACCCACTTCCACCAGCCTCCCAACCCACCTCTCCATCAAGCCCATCACGCAGCGTGTCTCCTCCCCTTTCCGAAGGGGCAAGCCTTTCACACTGAAGGTCACTGAGCAGAGGCGCATCGCTGAACATGTCATGCTCGCCACCTCCCCAGCCATGCCCCTGCTACACAAGCCAGTAGCTCCCGAGAATCTGCAGCAGCCTGAAGGCACAGACCTTCTCTCTCCACACAACCCTTCTATATACATTTTCCCCCAGCATTCTCCTTCCAGTCCACCCAGCAAAGAAATGGCACCAGATGTTACCTATGTCACCAAGGCACATACTTATTTTCACAGTGTCAAGCCACCCAGGGCTAAGACTCCCACAGCAAGTGAGGCCCCAGGAACTGTCAGCCAGGAAGATGAAAGGCCACCTTCTCTAGTACCTGAAACAAGCTCCTCTGAACCATGTCCAGGGCAGATACCCACCCCAATCAACGACAGCAGGGCCACAGATCCTCCACCTGAGCCTCCTCTCCTTTCTGCTGCAGAGGCAGAGCCTCCTAATCAAGACTCCAGGCCTGTGCCTACTGAAGAGCCCATGAAGGACCCCTCAGAGCCCATCCCCTCTGATACCCACACTGATAAGCCCGTGGAACATGGAAATAACACTGAAGTATCTGCATCAGAAACAACTACTGAATTACTCAAGCAAGATGGTGACATTCTAAAATCATCAACACCCAGCGCTCCATGGAGAAAAGCACACCCAGTGACAGCAGCCCCAGCACAAACTGACAGTACTGGGGCTACCACCACAGACCCTGGTGCAGAACACGTCATTCAACCTTCACTGACCCCCAGCCTACCAAACACCAGCCCTGCCCTCAAAGATGAGCCAACACTATCATCAGCAGAAGCAAAACCCGCTGGAGCTGGCACCAGTGGTTGGCGTCGTCTCAGGAAGCACTTGATGCTGCAGTCTGAAGCACCCAACTTTCCAGAGCCCAATGCAGAAAAGCTGGGACAGGAAGAAGGGAGCAAGGAGGAGAAGGACAGCTCTCAAGCAATTGTCAGTCAAGATGCCAAGCTGTTTAAATCCAAGGCCATGAGGATGTGGGATGCTATTTTATACCAGGTGACAGTCAGCAAGGGGAGAAAGCAGCAAGCAGAAGAGAAGAAGCCGCAAAAGGAAGAGAGCTGCTTTCGTCCCCGCCGCTTGCCCATCCTTCTCCACAAGCCCCGCTTTGATGCCCGCAAACTGAAAGAGTTGGCTGCCAAGCCCATGACAAAGATCACCACTGTGTTTGATGTGAGCCGGTTTAGACCCGAAGCGGCCGAGAAGCACCCCAAGAGCTTTAACAGAACAGCATCAGGATGGTCAGTCAACTGAAGCTGGGCTGCACCACCAGGCCCACATCTCTGCAGCTTCCTACAGGGCACCAAGGAAGGGAGCACCTATGACTGCACTTATTGCCCAACAGGGCCAAGTGCAAGGAAAGTATTCAACTAATAAAAACCCACCAAACCAGCTGCCTCACACCGAGTATAAAGGTTACTCTTAATATGTATAGCAGCTTAAATGCACAATATACCACAGGTCATACGCCATGCAACAAACATGGACTTGGCTTAAAAAGAGCCACCCACAAGCCCTGTGTGCAGTAACATGAGGAAGAGAGGGGAGGCACACAGCAAAGAGGACAAATTGCCTGTGGAAAATGCCCAGCTTAGGGAAGGATGATGAAATCTGAATTTTGTAGTGTTTCTTTAAGGTGAAGATAAATCATAGAAACAGAATCAGTTGTAGAGGAGACAGCATGAAGGAATATGGGTTGCTCCACAGCTCCTTTAGGGAGTCTTAGGAACTGAGCTCAATGAGGGTTCACAGCATCTCTAGCTCCTCCACTGAAGGTCCTCTCCATCCCCCTCTGCTGAGAACAAGGTGGAAACTCATCCTTCCACCCAAGGCCCAGGCAACAGACAACATATCAATCCCTGCTCTCAGCAGTTCTCCTGCCTGAAAAAATATAAAAACATCATTTGATGTTCTCCTAGGTCAGTCTACTCACCACAGTGCACAGAAGACTAACTGTCAGTGATCAAGTTCTGTTTTGGATTTTACTAGGCTTTTGTAAGTACAGCTGGGGCTGGTGGTTTCACGATACCCAAAAAGAGCCTGCTTTGGCACATAGGTATCCAACTCTGGGTATTGAACAAGGTGCTGTTTTCTACAAGGTTCTCCTAACTCCATGTAGTCTCATTTTCAGGGGAAGCATCACAACAGTTGTGCACCTACTGGTGCCCAGTGCCCTGAAAAAGGGTAGTTAAAGCAAAATCCCCTACTCTGTCCAGACACAGGAAACAAATGTGAGCTTTCCAGCCTTAGTCACCCTTTGTATTTCTATTGCCACCAGGCTTAAGAGCAGGAAAGCTGGAGAGCAGCTATTTGTTTCACAAGGGACTTGATATGCTGGGATGTTCCTGTAGAGCTAATATAGAATTTCTATGTTTAGTTCAAATAGGAAACTCAATTCACATCTCTTTACATTCTTCTTGTGTGCAGAGGATATGAAGCTGACCATCATTTCCCCAGCAGACTTAAAAACAAAACCAAGAGCCCCTTCTGCTTTTTTTTAACTCTTCCAATCTCATGAGGATGCTCAAAGAGCTCTGTTATCATCAAGCCTTCACTGAAAATTTCACTTTGCTAGTCTTATCCTCTGATTTGTAACCTGTTTCCTATTCTAAGGAAGAGAAAAAAAAAAGTATTTAAAGACTGGATTTCTCCAGACCACCAATTCTCCAAGAAAAACTGACAAGAGGTAGGTTGGAGATGTACCAGTAATCATGAGTGGATGAAGATCGGGCAGTTGCTAAGAGCCCAGATTGCCCCTTATAGCAAACCTCTTGCACTGCAGCCTGCTCAGAGAGGTCCCACAATGAAGGGGAATGAAGGGAAGGAGAAAAAACTGGACCTGTGCTCAAGCAAGTAGAAAGTTAAGTGACATATGAATGACACAGCAGTGAGACAGAAGGGTTTGGGAGCAAAAAGGTAACTATGAAGAGATCTGACAGGAAGGAAGAAAAGATAAACATAGTTCAGGGAAGCAGAAGAGAGATGGGGAGCAGGGGCTTGACAGAATAGCTAAACACCCAAGAAGAGAAACAAGCCAAGATCTTTCAGCTATTCCAGTCATTTTGCTATTCAGTCAGAAAAATCTTCTTGTGAATGAGCCTATAGGGCAACAGTGTTGTGCTCTGGCAGTCCCTGACCTCTCAAGAACAGATGCTGGAAAGACATCAGAACCAAGGGCACCTTCCTTTGAGCTGCTTGCAGAAGCTCAGGTAGGCCAAACAAAACCTGCTGACAGCCTAGTAAAACTTGTTTGCTAAAAAGAACTGAAGCTCAGTAAGAACCCACCTGGTGAATTCTTCAGAGGGAAAAATAAAAAGACTAATCAGAGAGGAGACCTTAAAATAGACTTCTGAAAGCCACAGAAGGAGAAGCAAGTTGAGGGTACAAGTCCCATGGATTCCTCCTTCTTGAGATCTGAAAAAATAGCTTGGAGCAGGCTTGGGTTTGTACTGCTGCCCATCTCTGAGCAGAATTCCAGAGAGCTTCTCTTCTAAATGGGCACCACAAAAGGAAAGATAAAACCCAAATAAAACAATATACTACACTTAGAAACCAGCTCCTCGAGGGAGGAAAAAAAAATATAATAAAAAGGAAGGAACATGGTCCCCTGAAGAATTCAGAAACAAAAAGTGTTTTGTAGCAGACAGAGCTATTTATAAGCTTGGCTATGAAATAAAGCTTATTTTTTACAGTAGGAAAAGAGAATGAGCTTGTTTTCACCTCTGACAACTTCCTCGCCTCTCACTGTGCCAGATGATGCCTGGTTGGAGCCAACCATTTATCACCTCCCTCTATGCCATTCCTCCTTATTGCTACAACCCTCTACCATCAGCCACTCCAGATAACACCAGAATATCTATTAACACAAAAACAATCCAAGTGTGAGATCTAAAGACTGTTTCATGAGGGCAGAGACAACAACCCCCACTCTGCCTTCCCTCTTGCTGCACAGTGGAATATGGTCCTTTCTGCTGAGTTGATCTACCCAGCAGAGCAGATGTTCTTGTCCTCCCCACTGTAGCCCTATTACAGGCTGGTTCCAAGAGATCACTGAAATCATCAGAAGTATTCAGTCTGGGAATTAGAGCCCAGAAGAATCTGAATTTCAGGAGTACATCAACCCCATGCTCAGCCAGAATGACCTCCAGCTATTTGCTTCTCCTTGCAACTCAAGAGAGCATCAGAAGCCACAGCCAATAGAGACTGTTCATTTGAACTAGCAAAGGCATCTTCACCCAAACTGCAGCAGCTAAGGGATTTACTCAGCAGATTTAACACCAGTATCCACCTTCCTGGCAGCATCAGAAAATCAGGGACCACACCAAATCCCTGCTGTGCACCTCCTTCCTCCCAGCTCAAAGTCAGGTGTTTCACCCTGAAGGAAGGCCTTGGTTGTAGCCATACAGCACCTTCCCCTGCTCCAGAGCATGGCTGGCAGAAACAACCCCATCACCCTGCCATAGCAGTGCTGGGAGTTTGCTACACAGCACAAGGTCATACCCCACCTACCTGGTTAATGGGTTCTCCAGGCACACTATTTCTCTGCAGCATCATCTACCAACACCTTCTTGTACTGCCCATGGCCTGTAGCAACAAATTTATACTTTTTGCCAGGAGCAGGCTGAAGAGGAGAGAAAAAGAGCCAAAAGTCAGCATTTCCCCTCCCTCAAAGAGACCCTTCAGTATTACTGGTTATGAGAGGTTTTTTTTGCTCCCATTTTTACTGGGGCTGCAGCTACAGCAGCTCACTAGTAGGAAGAGCTTTTAGTTACACCATTGAAATTACGAACACCAGGAGCCTGTGGCCCTACAGGACATCACCATCTTTTCAATACTTCCAACATAGTCAAGAGGTCTTTTCTTTTTCCCAGCAGACCAAGAGCTTTCATACATATGAACTAACTCACCTTGATATTGGTCTCAGGTTTGGGATTCCCCTTCTGTTCCCAAAGGCTTCTTTTACTCATAATGTCTCCAGCCACAATATCCTGACAAGATTAGAGACTCATTAGATTATAGTATATGGTCCTTCTCTGGCAGGGGGTTGGACTCAAAGATCTACATGGTCTCTTCCAACCCCTGACATCCCGTGATCCTGGTTTGAGTTAGAAAGGACCTTTCAAGGTCACCTAGTCCAACCCCTGTGCACTGAGCAGGGACACTGGCAACTAGAGCAGGTTGCTCAGAGCCCCAGCCAACCTCACCTGGAATGGTTCCAGGGATGGGGCATTGACCACCTCCCTGGGCAACCTGGGCCAGGGTCTCACCACCCTCAGTGGAAAATGTTTCTTCCTTCAATCTTGTCTAAATCTCCCCTCTTTCAGTTTAAAACCATCACCCCTTATTCTGTCACAACAAAGCCTGATCAAATGTCTGTCCCCATCTTTCTGACAGGTCCTCCAATGTCCTAAAAGGCCACAAGGCAGCCTCCCAAGAGCCTTCTCTTCTCCAAGCTGAACACTCCCAACTCTCCCAGCCTGGCCTCCCAGCAGAAGAGGGGTTTCAGCCCTCCCAACATTGCTGGGGCTCCTCTGGCCCTGCTCCAACAGGTCCCTGTCTCTCCCGTGCTGAACCCAGCACTGCAGGAGGTCTCCCCAGAGCACTGGGAGCAGAAGGGCAGGATCCCCCCCCTCACCTGCTGCCCACACTTCTAGGGGTGCAGTCGGCTTTCTGGGCCCATCAGAAGATGATGTTCAGCAGCGTTAGCAGCGAGAACATGCCTCTGTTCATGTTCCTTTCAAACACACACATCCAACCCCCTTTTTTATTTGCTGACCTATAACACCTGCAGCTCAAACCAATGACTATGAAAACTTACTCTCAATATATATTGTGCATTCCTCTCTCTCTCTCCAACAAAAGCCTGGATCAGAGATCCAAGATGTTTATTTTCTTAAGTTCTTTAACTACTTAAGACATGTTAACATCAAAGACTGTTGTGGAGGGTTCTTTTTACACAGAAGGAATTTTGTTCACAAACACTGATTTGCAACCATTGTGTTACAGAATCAGCCCCACTCAATGACCAGGAAGGGGAAACGAGAGCAATACACAGTACTCTGCATTTTCTGATTTTACAAGACTTATCTTGGTATTAGATACAATATTGGTCTCAACCACTGGAGCTCAGTCCTAGCCCCTGCACAAGACATACCTGCTCTCCCCATCAGCTGACTTGATTCCCATTTCAAACCAGAGCCTCAATCAAAATCCAAGAGGCTTTCCTAGATGCACCACTAAGCAACAATTCAGGACCCTAGGACAGCTGAGGCAAAGCTCTGAGGTAGAGGGCCTTGCACCCTGATGAAGGAGATGGGATCTCCAATAGTGACTCTTGTAGAGCTGGTGGGAATTGCAATGAGTTGCACCAAGAGGCAAACACAAGTGGAACACAGGTCATGCCCACATTGTATCCTCTCTAACAATGCACAAGGAAAATCTTGCAAACACATACTTTACAGGGCTGGGACTTTACAGCAGACTGAGATGCAACCTCTCCAGTCTCCCAGAGACTTTTTGTGCTGGCTACCATCATGCTTGTGGTGGGAAGGTCAAGAGAAGGTTGTCGGACAGGTTTTGGAGCCTTTGTGGATGTCTGGAAAATAAATGGAGAAAGTTTATCATCAGGGAGTGTGTGATTTTGGTTTTTTTTATCCCCTGTAATTGGGGGTCCTCAGGGATGAGATGTAAAAGGAGACTTTTAAGGTCTTGCTGGTTCCTGACAGAAGCTCCCACCCTGTAAGCAGAAAACATGAGGAAGTGAGGATGGGGCAGCATGCTAAAGAAACCTAAACTATGCTGCTCCTATTCAAATGGAGATGATTCAGTCACCTTCTAGATAGTAAGGCTAAGAAGCACAGTGGAAGAGCAGAAGAGGATTCCTTGGAAAGTGAGAACAGGCACAAAAGAGGAGCCCACCTCAATAGCCTGTGTGTACTGTTCCAGCCTGTCATCAATCTTTGACACAGGGAGGGGAGGCTGAGACTTCTTCATGCTGTTACTGGAAAGCAGAAGAGAGAAGAGGATTAACACGATTCCTCCAGGGCTTCAAGCAGAAGGTAGGACTTTGAGGACCACAGGCAGCCCATCACTGCTGCCCTTCCCCACAGCAGGTCCCTCCAGCATCCCTCATTTGCAGTAAGGGGCCTGCTTTACCCTGAAGTCATCCCTAGTAGTACCTTTTCTTTATTGAGCGATGCAGCGACTCAGTTCTGTCTGTGATCTAAAGTGGGAGAAATAAGACAAAGACATTACTTTTGTCCATGGACCTCAGATGGATTTAGGTCACCTCAGCTGATCAGAACTCAGCTGTTTCTCTTCCCCTGATCCCTCACCCAGATTTTGGTTAGAAATTACTCAGTCCCATGCTCCCACACTGGTCAGACAGGCAGTGAGCATCCCCTTTCAAAGGCAGGTGAACAGAACCCCAACCAAAAGCAACAACAGGCAGTAGCAACCCAACCAGGCTTAGGGGCAAAGCCACTTGACAGAGCTGAAACAACAGATAAGACTGGCTGCTCTACTCCCTCTGTTCAAGGGCTCAGATACTTGATTTCCCAGATAGAAACAGAGCAAGTGGCAAGTGTGGGGGGTATGAGTTGATACCCAGCTGAATACAAGCCAGCACATAGCCAGGTAGCCAAGGACAACAGCATCCTGGCTGTTGTTGCAAGACTAGGGCAGGGATCATCCCCCTGTTCAGAGCGTTGGCAAGGCCACAGCTCAAATCCTGGATTCATTTTTTGTCCCCACCTTCCAAGAACATTTTGGGGCTGGAGCATGTCTAGAGAAGAGCAACAAAGCTGGGGAAGGGTCTAGAGCACAAGTCTGGTGAGGAGCAGCTGAGGGACTTGGTTTTGTTCAGCCTGGAGAAAAGGAGGATCAGAGTGAGAACCTCTGGCTGTCAACAACTCCCTGACAGGAGGCTGGAGCTGGGTTGGGTAAGGCTCTGCTCCCAAGGAAGAAGAGCTAGGACAAGAGAAAACAACCTCATGGTGTGCCAGGGGAGGTTTATATAGGATGTTCAGAAAAAAAAACCAACTGCTCCCCACAAAGGTTGTCAAGGGCTGGCCCAGGCTGCCCAGGGCAGTGGTGGAGTCCCATCCCCAGAGGGGTTTCTAAGCCCTGGTGATGTGGTGCTGAGGAAATTATTCTATGATCTTAAGTGTGGAAAGACAAAGGGGAACTAGAGGCACTGCCAGACACACCTACAGAAGTGGAGCCAAGCACAAGAGCAGCACAGGCACAAATTACATAGACATCCACACCAGAGAACACAGGGCAAGTCATCATGTGGAGCCACCTGCCAGGCAGCCTCTTGGGTCAAGCCATCAGGAAAGTGTTGCACAAGAGGCTCCTGTGCAAGAACTCTTTGGCCAAGACAGGAAGACAAGCAGATACTTCACAACCACCAAATAAAGGAAAGCTGAAATTACTCTAAACCTCACAGCTCTTGCAGACCCCTGAAAACAAGAACAGTGAAAAAATAAAATCACTTTCACAATCACTTTCAAAACATTCTCGTAGTGAATCAAGGAGCAGCATTCAACTAACAAGGAGCCTTCTCTCCCTGCATAACTGTTGCCTGCACTATGGGAAGCACCTCCTACTGAGCCAGCAGATGAACAGCAGTGCCAAGTGCTTTCCCTAAGCTATTTGGAGAGCACCTCTCCCTGCCCACCAGGGCAATTCCTTGCAGCTGTGCTTTTCACTGGTCCAAAGTACCTTCTGAAAGAAGGCCAGAGAAAGCAGTTGCTCAACCTGGCCAGCCTCAAAACTTAGAGCTCACAAGCAGCCTGGGACAAAACAGGGCTGGTACAAAGCTTTCCCCTGCCACCAGGCATCTGCTTCAGCCCCCATGCCACAATTACCTCCAAACTGAAACCCAATCACCCCATCACACTACAATCCAACATCTGTCTGCCCCAGATGTGTACCTGGCCTTCACCAGCCACAGCAAACGCCTTCATCTTTCCACCACAAGCAGTGCTTTTGCTGAGTGCTCCTGTGCCAAAACACCTCCTTGGTGGTCAGTGTGTTTAATTCTTGCACAAAGCCTGCCTGAGCTGGGCTGCAAAGATCCTCCTTCCTTTGGAAGGATCCCAAGCTCTTATTTTTCCTTAACAGCTTTACAGTCACCTTTGTGCACTGGGGAGCACTGACATCACTGCTACAAAACAGAGCTAACAGTTCTAAACCTTTCCCTGGGCTAATACAAGCAGCAGCAGTTAAGCTTGGGAAGCTGCATGTGTTTCGGGGTAGTAATGATGAAAGTTTTAAGCACATAAAAGGTGCTGGAAGCATTTCCCACATTTCCTCACCTATCCCACTTAAGGGGTATGTTTTGACCACCCCACTTTTCAAACCTAATGTTAGCACCAAACTCACACTTCTTCCCCCCCCTTTTGACATAACTTTAAAAAGGCTTCTCTATAAAGAGCAAGGACTTGATGTTTGTAGGTGACAAAACCTTCCTCTTGCAATCTGTTTACTGGTGCAAGAGGAAGCACTCGCATAATCCTCCTCATACAGGAAATATTGACCAAGGAGAAATAACTTAGATCTAAAGGTAAAAACAAAACCAAACCAATAACAAAACCAAACATACAAAAAAAATCCACACCAAATGTATCAACGACAGCAGATTAACAGGCAACTCGAGCTCTTCATCACTTCCTTCACTGCCATAGTTGACAAGTTTATGGCTTACAGAGCCAAAAAGCTACCAAAAAAAACCCACTAATCTGCATCTATTGTATTTAAAAGCACATGCACAGAAAGGAGTTGTCATAAATGTCACAAGATGCAGCTCAGATGTTGTTAAAAATGGAAGTGTTACAAGAACATCCATGTAGCCAAGATGCAATTGGGAAGGACGTGATGCTTCAGAGAGCAGGAATCCCAGTTTGTTTAAAAAAATAAACCCTTAAAATACAAATATACAATTTATTCTTGTTTAGATAGGGAAATTCCAGTGCTTTAAGTTTTAAGGGCTTTTTTTTTTCTTCTTTTAGGGGTGGGAAACTTCACATTCTGGTTAAGTTCACACGCAGTCTCTGACAAGCAGAAAGTACAGACATTTTTCTCAGTATTACAATATTCCCTGGAGTCCTCAGTGAACTTTAGACTTCTACGGTGATTGGCAAAGGAGACACAGAAGCCATTACAGCCTCTAACAACAGGCAAAGCAGGAGGAGAGGTGGCTGACAACCCAGGAAGATGAGGGAAACAGATGAAGTGAGAAGTTCCAGCCTGCAGCAGGAACAGGATAACAGGATTCACACCCTGTGTTACCATTAAGCTCTGGATCATCTTTCCTCATCATTAGGTGCTCTACTGTGATCATTGCCCTGCCTGCAGAGGGGCCCAAGGAACACAAACCTTCACCGAGCACACAGCAGTGGGGTCAGAGCACAGCTCCTCCTCCTCCTCCTCCTCCTCCAGGCTGGCAGTGCTTGGGGCCTTCTGGCGTTTCTCTGGTAGTTCTTCATCATCTTCATTTCTCCTTCTCTTCTTTTCCTGAGTGCAGAAAATCAACAAGCCAGGAAGTGAGCTGGTCAAACTGCTTACTGTGCACCAAAAATGATTTTCCCATCTCCCAGGCTTCCTGCTTTACACAAAACAGCCACATGAGCACAGAAACTTGGGAGTTCACATTATCTAATTCTGAAACATTCAGGAAAAAACTCATGTATCATTTAGGGGTGGGGAGAGTCATGTGGGAAAGAAGGATGGATAAAAAAAAAAAAAAAAAAGAGAGAAATTTTGCAGGCTCCAGATTTCAAAATGATATTAAGTGGGGTCCTCACATCAGTTACTGAAGATTTCTTACCACTGTTGTGATAGGAAAAATGTGGATTTCTCATTTAGAAACCACAAGGAAAGAGCACCTGCCTTTAGAATAATGGGCTGGAAAGAGTCAGGCAGACAGTTCAAATGGAAAAAGCACACCAGCCTCAGCAAGGCAAAAATCCATTTACAGCCAGAGAACAGTGAAGCTCAGCCACCCTAAGGTTGAGGCTTGCGCACTGCTCATGCTCATTAGAAGAGCAACAAAAGAAGATCTCAGCTGGGAGCAATGCAGGATTTAGAGACAGATGGAGCCAAAATGCTCCAAAGGTGCAATAAAGGCCAGAGGGGGAGGGTGGGGGAAGTAAGGCAAGCAGTAAGATTTAGATTTGAGCTCTCCAGAACAGCTCACAAAATCACAGGACAAACAGTTGCACTTTGTTTCTCAGTATTGCAGGGACATGAGTGAACCACCACACACTCCAGGAGCAAAAACATCCCCCTCAGAAGAGGGTGGGGGCTGCCTCCAGTGACCCCAAGAAGGCACATCAGCAAGTGTGTGAGCAGGACCAGATCATGTCATGAAATCATGTGTACATGGGCCCAACACCCAGCAGCATAAGCAGCAATGGTGAACAGAGTTCTTGGGGACCAGCCCCCTGCCCAGCTCTCCCCAGCAGCCCTGTGGAGAGGTGATCAGCTCCTCATGAGCTCACCTCTTGGTTATCTCTCTCATCTTCCTCCTGGCACAGCCTCTCCTCCTCCTCCCTGATAACCACATTCTCCTCATGGATCTCTTCTGGGCTTTCCTGGTCCATCTGAATCTGCTCCAGTTTGGCCTCAACTTCCCTCACACCACTGTCCTCTTCTTGATATGACTGTTGTGGAGACCTAGAGGTAGGGGAGAGGTGTCAAAAAAGTAAAACACATTATGAGCCTACAGACACCATCAGGTGGCTCAGGCCTCTAAGAATCCAATTTTACCACTCCCCCAAGCCTACAAAGCAGCCATGTTTTTTACACCAGGGCTCACAGATGCTTCATGGTCCCATCCAGGTCCAGGCACTCGGATCTAACAGCTGTGACATTACACTCACATACTTTGAATGCACAAGATACAGCTTCACTAAGAGCAGATCTGAAGGCATCTGCACCTTTCTAGCCTCACTGTAGGCAAGACCCACTGTAAAACAAGAGATTAGACCCTCATTCAAACCCCAGGCAGAACTACCACCCGGACATGGTGCTGACTCAACTCTCCACTTGGCTACAGCCAAAACCCCAAGTGAACCAATGTGCCCCATCATCCTGGTGCACACACACAGATCTGGCACTGCCCCCACAGTTCCCAGAATTAATTCATCATGGAGTACCAAACACAGCCTTCCTCTACCTCTACTCATCTTCCATGTTAACAGATCTTTTCACTGAAGGAGGTTCCGACCAACAACACATGAACCTCCTGCCCAAGATTCCCCCTTTCAATAGCAACAGGAAACTGCAGGGCAAGGCTGCAGAACTACACGTTTGGGGGTTCCATTTTGTTTGCAAGAAACAGTGTTTCACAAGTACTGCTCTACCCACACCTGATCCTACAAAATCATCAAAAAGCTAGGGGAAGGGACCTCATGATCATCTAGTCCAACCCTCCCTGCTCCAGCAGAGTGACTTAGAGCAGGGGGCTCAGGATCACAGTGTCCAGGTGGGCTTGGAATCCCTCCAGAGGAGAGTCCACAGCCTCTCTGGGCAGCCTGGGCCAGGTTCTGGCACCCTCATAGCACAGGAATCTTTCCTCCTGTTCAGATGGAACTTCCCGAGTTGCAGATTGGGCCTGTTGCTGATTGCACTGACAAGTCTGGCCCCATCCTCTTACCCCCTGCCTTTAGCTATTGATCAGATCCCCTCTGAGACTGGTGTTCTCCAGCTAAGCAGCCCCAATGCTTTCAGCCTTTCCTTGGCACAGAGATACTGCAGTCCCCTCAGCATCTTTGTAGAATGCACTGAACTCCCTCTAGTAGTTTTTCTCTTTCTTGAACTGTGGAGCCCAGAACTGAACACAAAAGTCAAGACAAGCCCCCATCTTTCCCACTGGAATAAACAGCACCTTGCTTGCATCACTCATGTCATAGCCCTGCAAAACAAGGGGTCCCAAAGCAGCTAGGATCACCCCTTGGCTTTAGTGTAAAAAAAGCCCATGAGGTTTGTACAAGAGGATTCTTAAAGATGATTCTGCTCCCTACACAGGGGTTGGGCTAAATGACATTTGAAGATCCTTCCCCATCCAAACCATTCAATGCTTTCCCCAGGTCTCTGAAGCTGCATAGAGGAGCTCAACAGAGGTATGTTGAAACCATCAGCTTTGTAAACACAGAGCAGCCCAGGCCTTTGGGCATAAAGTCAGCAGGAGCACTTTACCCCCCAACTCTCACCGGCTTCCAGTGAGAGCTGCTAACATCACCAAGATGTTATTGCTGTCTTATATGCCCCATCAAAAGAATAAACTTACTCCTCCCACCCATTTCTTAGAAAAATCTCCCAGCTTGTGACCACAAAGCTAGAGAGCTAGCTAGAGAGCTGGCTAGAGAGCAGCTGCTAAAGTGCAAGGCTGACTCACCACCTCTGCCTCACTAGCCAGCACCAAGACAAAAAAAGGTCAAGCAGGACTTTTCCACCTACTTCTCTGCTGCTGGGAAGGGCAGCTCCCAGGACAGCCACTATTCAGTCCTCCTCAGTTGGCTTGTTACTAACCATCCTCCTACAACAGCACAGTTACCAACACCAAACAGGCTCTAAAGCCCCAGTAACTTATTCCTCTTAACTTCTTGTGATGCCTTTTGCACCATCACAATGTTACATATGAGGCAGCTCATCTCACACAGCCCCCAGCCCCCCAAAAAAGAACTGGAAAGAAAACCTGCCTTAACACTACAGCCCTCAAGGGGTGCACAAGCTCCTGTAGCTCCATCCAACAGAAAGTACCTACCCCCATCCCTTCATTCAATTCACAACACCTAAACATTCCTCACATGAAAAAAAATTGGTTAATTCCATATACAATTAGGAGAGGAGGTGGAAAACTCCAACCACCACATTGCCCATCCCAGCCAGTCCCTTCAAGGAGGGAGAAAGGAACCCCACTCCCCTCAAACCTACCCAGTCTGAGCTTCTTCAGCTACCTCTCCCATCTAGCCTCTAGTTAAAAACTTGCTCACCCTTCAAAGCACCACCCCTCTCTGATGGGCTTCACCTGCCATAGAGACACCTCCCCTTCTCAGCACCCTTCAGTGCAGCAGCCTTCTCTTGGGACAAGCTCTTTGCAAAGGGGTGTGGAAAAAAAGGCACCAGGTCAAAGAGCAGATGGGGCTGATCTCAAATTATTCCCACCAATGTGATTATCAGCTCTGCAGTGAGGTGCTTGAATAAGGCTTGTGGGGTTGGGGCTGCAAAGGTACAGCTCCCAGGGTGGCTTAGCTGCAGCCTTTGGGAAGGAGGCAAGCTCTGTTTATTTATTCAGCAGTAAATATTAATCTCAGGCTTTTCTTCGGTCTCAGGGGTAAAGAAGAGGCTATGTCATCACAGAGGCAACATTCCCTATAAAATCAAGCTTCTGGGAGAGCTGGGTCACAAGGTTCACATGCAGGTAGATGGTGTCCAAGGGAAGTGCTTAAGGCAGTAGTTATGTTCAGCTTAGCAAGGGTAGAGTGATGGGAGATGAGGACTGAAGATCTGGCACACAAGCACCTCTCAGGGCCCTTTGCTGCCTGTTTTACCCCTGCTGAAAGAGAAGTCAAGCACAAGGTGGTCTGGGGCCATAACACCCACTATACTGACATGAGCCAGGAAGCAGCAATAACTTAGAACAGCTTTTTAGGCTGGCCTGGATTATGTTAGAGGCTGTTTCAGCCCCTGCAGCAGCTCAGGTGGCTTAAATCCGCTGTTGTCACTCCTCCAAACCCCGGCATCCTGGCAGGCTGCCACAGCTGGGAGTGCAGAGCTCAATCCAAACATCCCTGGAGCCTGGGGCCGTCCCTGAGCCCATTCCTCCCCAGTACCCAAACAGGAACATGGGGCCCATCCTGTCCTGCAGATGCTTCAGCCTCTGGCCTCATTCTTATGTGTGAGGTTTTACCTGGGCTTGGTCACCCCACCTCAGGGACCAATCTTTGGCTGGGCACGTTGGTTCCCAGCTGTGTGCCACCCACCTCTGTTTGCGCTGCTCGAGCTTCTGGGACCAGTCACTGAAACCTTCATCCTCCTCCAGTTCTGAAGTCCCAGATGGCTTAAAGTCATAGCTGAAACACAGCAAGAAGGAATATTAGAATAAGAACGATGCAAAATATACCCCAAACCTGCTGGGGGTGCTGTGGTTGTTCTGGGTTGGATCCTCACGTTTCTGACAGCTCTGAGCCAATCACATGCACTTCATGACCCTGGTTCCTCGACCATGAGCACCCTCCTGCTGTGTGAGCTGCAGCCCTCCCAGGGCGCACAGCTGCCGGCACCAGATGTGGGTTGGCTGTGCACGGGGATTGTTGGATTTTTTTCTATGTCTTTTCTTGTGTTCACAAGGAGATTCACTTCCAGCCAGGGGTCCTGAGAGAGCAGCGACGTTGCAAGCGCTGACCTCAGAAAGTGGCTTCATGTATAGTTTTGGGACACAGGGTGGTCACATCACCTGGGAATTGGCATTAGGATGTGGGACTTGCAGATTATTTTAAAACTCAAAGGTCCAAAATACATCGTAAACACGGGTGAGTCTTTTCTTTGCCTTTCTGGGCTCAGGAGGTGTCAGGAGAAGCTCTGCTCTGTCCCTTTGCTGCAAGGCAGAGCTGTGGGTGGGTTTGCACAACCGGGAGTGACACAGCTGGGATGAGTCCCAGCACGGGAAGTGTGGAGGGAAGGAGGGGGAAGTGTTTACAGAAGAGAGAGAAGCTGTTCAGAAGATGAATAGCCAGGGCTGCCCCTGGCTGCATGAGCAAGCCCAGGTGGTTGTCAGCAACTGCAGCAGAAACCAAGGGGCTGGTCAGAGAAGAGGAAACATCCTTCTGGTGAAGCCTGGCCCAGCAAGCTCAAGCATCATGGCCCAGGGAGCAGAACACCTCGTTCTTCTTGCCACTGTCACTTGCAGACACTTAAACATGACATTAATTTGGGCAACACCACTGGTCCCACGGGATCAGCAGCAGGTCTGTGCCTATGTCTATGGGAACAAAGCCGGCAAGCTGGGTTACTGGGGCTGCTAGTCTGTGCCCAAAGCTGCTCATAGCACCTCCTGGTAAAGCAGAGACTAAAGAGCTTGTTTGCCATTTTAGAAAGAACTATTTTCCAGCCCTTGAGTGAATAGTAATGAATATTATTAATTTCCAGAGCTGCTGTTTAATTTTAGGGCAGACTGCAGCAGGTTTGTATCACCAGGTGTATCTCCACGAAAGATTTTGAAGCTTCTCTGCAAGGCTTTTAGACACTACCCCACACTTTGAGACATGCCTGGCTGCAAGAGGTGAGTGCTTGCTGTGCCCAGTGCTGGGATCTGCCTGGAGCTGCTTATCACATTCTCACTCACGTGTCTGTCTCCATACGTATCAGGAATTTTCGTTACTTTTGGTGTAGGATGATTCAGAAGCTGAAATTTAACCAGGCACTGAATTCTCCAGTGATAGAGACTCTGCCTGAGCTCAGCCTTACCAAAGCTATCCCAGTTTAAACTCTCTGGACAGTCAAACACCCAGCTTTCAGTCAAAAAAAAAAAAAAAAAAAAAGCAAAGAGGGGATTCCAGTTTTTTCTCTTTCCCAAGCCAGAACCACACTATTTGTTAGTCTGGGCTAAATCCCCCACCTATCAGGGACATTGCCCCAAACCACCAAGACACTCGCTCCGTGGATGCAGGAAGGGTTTGCTGTGAGGAGAGAGTGCCACTGGAACTGTTTCTTACTGGTTTTCCTCTGCTGGACCTGTGCTCTCTGAGCAGGAGACGGTGCCATTCAAGCCTTCCTCTGCCTGGGACCGCAGCTGCTTCTCCCGCTCCCGCCGACGCCGCTCTCTTGCTGCCTCCTCCTCGTCCTCCACGCTCCACTGTGCTGTCAGCCTGCCAGGCCAGAGGGAAGAGCCAACCTTAGTGCCACCGGGTAGTGCCTGTGCACCTGGCAGTAAAGCCTCGAGGGTCCTCGGCTCCTCTTGGCATGCGGGGGGCTCCAGCAGGGGAGGGATGGTCCCACTCCCATCTGCACGGCTCCACAGCGGGACTGACCCACGTGCAAGGATAAGGTGGGACAAACAGACTGGGAGAGGGGTGCAGGAAAGCCTTTCCCAGCCCTGAGGAAGATGTGGTGTGTATCCCCCTCCTCCCAGACCAGCCACTCTCCTGCAGGGTGGGAGCCCACTGGCATGCACCGTTCCTCAAAGCAGCTGTGCGGCCCAGGAAGGGCTGGTAAAAGGGTCTAGCAGTGCTGCAAGGAATCCCACTCCCCATCTCCAGCTCTGCACCCAGTGGGTGAGTGTTCAGCGGTTCAGCTGCTCTTGCCTGACCAGGAGCAGAGGGAACAGCAGCGGAGGGCAGCAGCTGTGTCCTGCTCTGCCCTGCTCAGCTTCCTTCCTCTTATGCAGAGAAGAAAAACCTGCCCTGGCTTCTCCCAGACATCTCAGGGGCTGGATAAGAATGCCTCTGTCAGCAGAACAGCCTCCTGCATCCCTGAGGAAGCGATAAGGTGGCTGCTACATTCCTCCTCCAGTGATAACCCTGGTCCCCAGGCTGGACCAGCTCCTGTTCCACCACTGCCAGGATGAAGGTGGAAAGGGACACACCACCACAGCATGGTCACCACTCACCCAAAGGGCCTGTGATGGCAGCTGGAGCAGGGCAGGTATGACCTGTGGTACCTGAGGATGATGCTGGCGTGGGTGTTCCCTCACCCACCTCGCCCATGGCTTGAGGAAATGGCCTCAAGTTGCACCAGGGGAGGTTTAGGTTGGATATTGAACAATTTCACCCCCCCAAGGATTGTCAAGGTCTGGCCCCGGCTGCCCAGGGCAGGGGTGGAGTCCCTGTGGAGTCAAAGCCGTGGAGGTGTGGTGCTGAAGGACACGGGTTAGTGGTGGGATATGGCAGTGCTGGGTTAGTGGATGGACTCAGTGATCTTAAAGGTCTCTTCCAACCAGATCAGTTCTATGAAAAAAACAGAAGTACCTTAGGTAAGACTTGTTTTGGCCCAGTTTGAGTGAACAAGGGGTGGATTTCAGCTGACCCCAGAAGTGACTCTCTGCAAAGCTTTGTCCACAGCCTGGACTATATGAGGAGCTTCACAAAGGGTTTCACAAATATGCTGTTTTCTCTTGAGGTTCAGGACAGATCCTGCCCTCTTCCACCAAATGAAATGTTAAAAATACCCAAAACGTTGGGATGAATTGAAACATTTTGTTCAAGAAAATTTTGTCTTTTCTGATTACACCAAGAACCTTGTCAACTTTTCCAGCGGGGACTCACCCAGAGCCTATTTCACTCTGCAGCACTTACGTACTTTGCAGCACTCAGGTTTAGCCCTGGTAGCATCCCTGTGCAGAATGGCCCCACCACTCCCTGGGCAGGAAGCTGCCAGGTGACCCCCACATCCCTGCCCTCTCAATCTTCCACCTCCCCAAGGTGGCAGAGGTGGGATGTAGAGCTGGACAGAGACAGGTCAACCATCCCTGCTGAACCCAGCATGGCTCAGAAGGGGGGACAGGGAGTGAAGCACAGGACTGGGCCAAGAGAGCACTCCACTGCTGTGGAATTAGTGTCTGCCTTATCTGGGGGGTACTGAATTCAGCTGCCCTTTCCCCATCTCCCCTTCACCGCCCCTTGCCACTTTGCTCTCCGTGGGGAACAAAGCAGACCCAGACCAGAGCCTGGACTCCCCTCCTCCCTTCCCTACCCATCCCATACTCCTATTTATTGTTTTCCCCCAGGTTCCCATAGAAACCCTTGTCTGGGGGCCTGGCAGGAAGCCACCATGTTGTTGTGTGATTTTTTTTTTTTAATATATAAATGAAGTCATTCATTAAACTCTGCCACGATCTCCCTCCCTTGTGCGACAGCTCCAGATAGTCTCCAATTCGGAAAGGATCTTAACCCCCTCTCGCCCATATCGCCCCAGTTCCTAGAGGCAAGGTCCACATTTATGCCAGAACAAATTAAATTTTGATTGAATTCATTCACCCTCCTCCTCCAGCTCCTTGGAAAACCGTTGCGGAGGCAGCACTGCACCAACACCCCAGCTTTGCTGGAGTGTCTGGGGGAACCCAGATGGGGGGTCCCCTCCAAACTATGTGAGCTTTCCACTGTACAAGAGCAATGCTGGTTGGCAGCCCTCTCCCTTTCCCAGTTGGATGTGACTAACTCTCTCTCCATGACCTCACCGGCTCGCTATTCTGTCCCTGCATCCTCCGAACGGCTTGAGGACAGAGCTGGGGGCGACTGTTCTGGGGAGAAGGATTTTTCTGTAAAAGCAGGGAAGTTTCCTTTCCAGCAAACAGGGCTCCGAGTTGCCTGCTGCTGTGCCAGGGTGTGGCTCAGACACACCAAGTATCATGGTGGGACTGTGATGCTGGGAGCTCTGTGCCTGCTCCCCTCAGCAGACTGACAAGCAGAGGGAAGAGGAAGATTCCTTTTTTTCCTGACCTAGCAGCACAAATATTTGTCTTCTGTGAAAAACAAACAACACAAAAAAGAACCAAATGAGGAACTAAACCTTGCCAAAGTCCTCGCGTTTGGGTCAGCTACAAGGGTTCGCTGCACCGCAGACCGAATGTGCCACTTCAGTTTGGACAAGCCCAAGTGTGAGGAGGGGGTCAGCTGTTAAATCGCTTTTCAAAGCAAAAAGGTGGAAAGATTTAATTTCCAAATGGTCCCATTTCCAAAGGAGGGGCTGCAGTCTCCTGTTTGCTCTAATTGCTCGTAATCACCCTCGGCAGCACAATGTGCTCAGCCCACAGTGCTGTTGCGCAACGGTCTTACAATTACCCACGGGTACCTCTGCCTTCACCTCCAGCCAGAACTTTCCCAGGTGGGTCCCAGGCTGGGGAAGCATTGGGAAGAAGCAGGCTCAGAGCTGCCAGAGTCATTGAGCTCCCAATTTCGCCCAGCACAGGGTGGGGAAATGAAAAGTAGAGAAGACCTGAAGCTTGAAGATCTGCATAGAGGGATTTTCAGGAGAGGTGGAAGGAAATTCACCCTCTTACAGAAACACTCCCTCCTGAAGAAGTGAGGGAAGGAGGGTGGGGAGACAGCATTGTTGCCCCAGAAGTTGCAGCAACGCTTGTTCCAGCAAGACCTAATCACAGGGCCATTTCTCTTATGTGATCCCTACATTTCTGCCAACAGCTTTCGGAGGTCTTGGTCTGGGGCAAAAACACTCTTTGTGAACAGGGCTTATCTCTTCCTGAGGAGGTGAGGAGATGCTGCAGGTCTAAGGGCAGGCTGAAAGCACCTCTGTTCAGCGCTGGCCAGAGTTTCATCTTGCCAAGCATCTGGGATGCTCAGACTTCTGCTCTGCCTGGGGCCAACTGCCCATTTCAGATCCAGCTCTTGACTTCACCTCCCTCTGGACCCCCAGCCAAGGGAGGGGTTTGATTTCCATTCTCCCTACAAATCATCTCCTCCTCCTCCTGCAGAACAACGATACAGGCACCAGCGCTCTGGCTGCGCTGTTCCACCCAGCCACAAACATCCACTCCAGACAAGCCAGAGTTGTTGGGAAGGTCACGTTTCCTTTGGGCAATTCCTCACTGGCACTTGAGGAGATTATAATATTCCGGCAAGGGAAATTTCTGGCACCAGCTGAGTTGTGTTTAAGGGAAACGCTGCAGACTCGAGGAGTCTTTTGCATGGCCGATGGCTCAAAGGAAGCTTTGCTGGCCCAAACCCAACCTTCAGCGCTAAAGCT
Source organism: Ceyx melanurus (assembly GCA_024611195.1). Lineage (NCBI taxonomy): Eukaryota > Metazoa > Chordata > Aves > Coraciiformes > Alcedinidae > Ceyx > Ceyx melanurus. The sequence continues at coordinate 9,951 of JANHGL010023327.1, read as the reverse complement.
AATTCCAGAAAGAAAAATAAAATGCCTCCCAGAGGCTTTCAGCTTTGCAGACCTGTGCCAGAAAAACCCAGGAACCCTCTACCAGTGCACTGGACATTCCCGTCTCCTGAGCTCGCTGGGGCATCACGCCAGGACAATGTTGACTTTGGTCACTGCCTCTGTCAGGTAGGCTGCCCCACAGAGCCAGGGTTTATGAGGAAAAAGGATTCAGGAACAGGGTTTAGTAGGAGCCATGTGCAACCTTTGGCATGACAGCTGTTGCTTCTCAGAGGGTATTTTACCACATAACCTGTCAAAGCAACAGAACGTCTACCACTACTGAAAATACCATCAGCAAGAGATGGGGCTGCATGAGCTGCAGAAGAGAGAAGGGTAGCCAGAAACCTCTACAAGGGACCTTCCCCTTCCCACATAATCCTCTGCAGCCTCTGATACCTTGTCACGGTGCCAGGTACAGTGTCGGTGCAGAATATGGCCTAAGACTGTCAACGAGCAGAGCTGCCAAGCTTTATTTCATACTACATTTATCGCCCGCTCATAAAGGGCCCAGACGTGATTGGCAGCTCACGTAGAGTCGTGCAGCCCACCTTGTCATGTGAAATGGAAAAGGACACCTTCAAAAGGCTACAATGGAGCATCTCCCTCACCCATTTGACCTTTCACCAACAAATCGATCACTTATTAATCTCTTCTAAACAGCATGTAATGGATCTGTGTGAGTGAGTCAAGTACACTGAAATACCCAGATAACACCTCTGCTCACATCATTCAGGACAACTGGTGTCAGGCCACCACAGAAGGCACAACTGAGGACATTTGCATGCAATGCACAGTCACACTGCCATGGCTCCGTTTGTCTCCATCCCTGTGAATCACATATGCCCTGGCTCAAAGCAATGCCCAGCACCGATGTTAGACATCAGGGTTCAGCATCTCAGCCTTTTCCAAATAACCCTCTAAGACCCAGGTTTGTCTCCACCAATCAAGACACTTTCAGAAACTTGTGACAAAGCCCAAGGGCTTGTCCAACAGGACCATGATGCCAGGAAGACATGGGAATTGAGTGAAGGTCCAGCTGGAATACAATCATAGACTAGTTTGGGTTTGAAGGGACCTCTAAAGATCATCTAGTGCAACCACCTGCAGTGAACAGGTACATCTGCTACCAGAGCAGATGGCTCAGAACTCCAGCCAACCTCACCTGAAGCGTTTCCAAGGATGGGGCATCAACCACCTCCCTGGGAAACTTGGTCCCACCACCCTCAGTGGAAAAAGTTTCTTCTTCTTTCCATTCTGAATCTCCCCTCTTTTAGTTTAAAACCATCACCCCTTGTTCTGTCACAACAGACCCTGATCAAATGTCTGTCCTCATCTTTCTGACAGGCCCCTTGAAGCCCTGAAAGGCCACAAGAAAGTCTCCCCAGAGCTTTTTCCAGGTTGAACATCCCCAGCTCTCCCAGCCTGACCTCCCAGCAGAGGGGTTCCAGCCCTCCCAGGGCCCCTTTGACCCCACTCCAACATGTCCCTGTCTCTCATGTGCTGAGCACTCCAGAGCTAGATCCAGCACTGCAGAGGGGTCTCCCCAGACCACTGGGAGCAGAGGGGCAGGATACCCCCTGGCCCTGCTGCCCACACTGCTGGGGGTGCAGCCCAGTGTGCCAGTGGCTGCTGGGTGCCAGCACATGAGGCCAGCTCAGCTCCAGCTTCCCACCCCGGCTCCTCCAACTTCTTCTCCACAGGGCAGCTCTGAGTCCCTTCACCCGCAGCCTGTGCTGATACTGGGGGTCGTCCCAACCCAGGTGCAGGACATGGCACTTGGCCTTGCTGAACCTCATGGGGTTCACAAGGACCCATTTTTCAAGCTTGCCCAGGTCACATTAGAAGGATGCCATCTCTCAGGCCTGTCAACTACACCACTCGGCTCAGTGTCACCAAGGATAAGGAAGGGGGTGTGGACAGAAGTACAGTACAGGGAGACTGGGAAAATAAATAAAGTCAGAAATGATGATGTCACACCCTGGAGTTGATTTCAGCCTAGTCTTGGGGGAGATGGTTATCCTAGCTCTGAAAGACAGCTTGTCAGCCAAAGAGCCTGAGATGCTGCACAAGCCTCTCCCTCCCATACATTCATGTAATTCCTCAGTTGCATTGCTCTGTTCAGAATCCAGGCTATGGCATTTGAGCAAGAAGGGGGGCAAAAGGAGCAGGGGGGCGAGGCAAAAAAACCCACGTATCTATGCTTCACCCTCAGCCTTTTTCTCATACCAAGCTTCCCCACCCGGCGCTGCTCAGTCTTGGCCACGTCTCCCCTGTAAACCACGGCTCGCCTTTGAGACACCAACAGCGGGATCGAGCCGCGTCCCGCTCAGAGCCCGGCCCGAGGCTGTGGGGGGGGCGAAGGCGTCACGCACGGGCGATAAGGACAGGCCAAGGCGGCTGAGCAGAACACGATACGGCCGAAACTTCTCGTCGAGCAGAAACGGAAAAAAACCCACACTCTGCAAGGCGAAGACTTATCAGCCCCTTAGAAATAAAAGCAGCTCTGTTTTTTAAACCAATCTGGGGTTCTGTCCACAAAAGCATATCCCATTTCTGTCCAGAGAAGGACTGGCAGATGCGCAGCTGTGAGTCCACACATATAAAAGTCTGCCTGGTTTAGCCTTAATGGAATTCCCTGCGAAGACTGACCTGTTGCTGTTGTGTGACAGGCAGGGAAAGCCCCAAGCCAGTCATTTATGGCTTCCACAAGTGAGAAAGACATCTGAGAAAATGGCAAATGGCAGGAGCAGACCTCTGAGGCACAGGCAGGACCAGTCCTTCATCACAAGTCTCATCTGTCCCCTCCTGCCTCTCACTCCACAAAGGCATAGGGGATAGTCCTCACTTCCAGATGCCATGAGTGAGGCTCAATCCCCTTGTAGAGGCACGAGGTAGCCGACATGAAATACAGCTTCATTTTATTGTTATTTGGTTTAATCATGGCAGACAGAATCCTGATGAATCCCTTCCAAGATGATGGATTGCACCCCCAGGACCACAGGTCCTGAGCACACAGATAGGCTGGGGTGCTAATGTGTTAACATCACCGGTCAGGAATTTGCAGGGGGCAGGAAGGGCTGGAGTGTGAGCCCTCCCAGCACTCCATGGTATTCTGGAGGTGTGAGAAATCGGTGCTGCACACGACCTCAAACCGCAGCCCTTTCTCACGGTCGCTCCACCTCAGCCTTAAGGTTCAAGAAAGCAGAATTGTTTTATTTTTTTCCTAAAAAGCATGAAGTCTGGGCTCTGGTTTTGCATGGGAAAAGCACACCAGAGGAGAAAACAGACTTGTCAACAGGGTTCAGACTGCTTTACCCAGCTTCTGTATCTCATCTTTCCTCTCTCTCAGAGGAAGCAAGTCTCCACAGTCTCCAAAGCCTCCCTGCCTTGGGTACAGCCAGCCAGCATCCTCCTTAATACACTCAAGCTGGAGAACACGTCTGAATCTAGGGAGGTGAGCAATAGGCTCACCCCTACTTCAAACTGGGATTAAGAATGAGATAAAGAGATTAAGAGAAGGTTCTGAGGTGACCTTCTTGCTGCCTTTCAGTGAGTAATGGGCCTGTCAGAAAGATGGGGACAGAGTTTTTGTCTGTTGTGACAGTACAAGGGGAGATGATTTTAAACTAAACCAGGGAATTTAGGCTAAATACAAGGAAGACATTTTTGACACTGATGCTGGTGAAACACGGGCCCAGGTTGCCTAGAGAGGTGGTTGTTATCCCGTGCCTGGAACCATCCCAGGTGAGGTTGGCTAGGGCTCTGAGCAACCTGCTCTGGTTGCAGATGTCCCTACTCCCTGAAGGGGGTTGGACTAGATGATCTTGAAAGGTCTCTCCCCAGCCAAGTCGTTCTAGGATTCCATGATTCATACCAGTCGTGCTGCTTTTCATAGCACCGCTGGCTTGGCTGCAAGTCCTTCGCTTTGCAGCCCTTGAGACAGTGTTGTCCCCCCCAGCACTGGCAGCCCCCAGCAGCAGGAGGGAGTTTGCTACCCTAGCAGGAGGCAGCAAGGAGGCCGTGGGAACACACTGCTCTGCTGCCTGGGAGAGCTGAGGCTCTCTACGTTTATGGCCATTGCTGACAAGTTGCACTGCAACAGGAACCAGCATCGGCAGCAAGCCCTCGGTCCCTGCTGCGCCAAGGCAGTGACTGCATGAGAAAAACAGTCTTTGCCAAAAAATACTGATGGCAACTCCTGTGCTTAAGGACATGGCCAACCCAGCTTCTTGCTGTAGGACAGGGGGCACATGTTTGTCCCAGATGCCCTCCTCCCTATGTCTGCCCACCATAGCGCTGAGGGATGGTGCTGCTGACATTTGGTGCCCATTTGTGTGTCTCCATCAAAAGAGTGAAGTCATACAAATGGTTGAAGGAAAAGAAAACAAACAGTCTTGCAGCTGAAAGTTTGTTCTTATGCATCATCCCAGCTGCAGAGCCTCAGACCTTAGCATCCCTGTTCATTGTCCTTTTAGCTGAACCATGTTCAGATACATGTTGTGGTACATCACCCTGCCTGAGGACGCAGACAACCTTCAGCTGCAGCTCCAAGGGACTCAGATGCTCACTACAGCTCCTCAAACTTTCCTTGGGTTCAAGTTCAGGCCCTAAATACCCAACCACTTGAAAGCATTTAAAAGTCTGAGACAAGCAAGGCTAAAAGGAAACAAAACCATCAACTAGCTTTTGGGAAAAGTAGGTGAAGCACTGATGAAGAATCAAGGCCAAGGGCTGGGAAAATCTGGGAATGCACCCACAAGGTACTCAGAGGGGACAGATGAGCCACTGCAACTGGAGAAGGAAGGATGAGCTGCCCTCCTTGGAGTGAAACCAGAGGGTGGGCATGCCATGAGGCACCTAGGGAGGGGGGACCTGCCATGCACTGGCTTGGCCCCTTACACCCAAGCTGCCCCATGGCTCAGCTGGACTGTGATGTGGAAAGCCCCCAAACATGCCCCACCAGCATTGGGTGATCAGTATGGATCTCTACAAGGCTCGCCTGGCTGCTCCTCCCTACCAGCAGCACCTGGCCACCTCTCTCTTCCCACGGCCCTCCACTCGTGAGGTCCACCAAGGTGCCTATCAGCTCTGCCCTGGCCCAGCAATGGGAAACAGAGGGATTTAAAAAAAAAAAAGGCCACTAATAAAGCCATCAAAATAGGGAGGATTCTGAAAGGGTAGTGCTATGGTGGGTAAGTTCTGCAGGGACCAGAGGAGAGGCTGAGACAGCACTGCAAAGTATGAAATATGATACTGAAGGCCCTGTGTTCTCTAACATCCCCATGCCAACAGACCTCCCTCTCTCCCCATACAGCAGCTCTGCTACTGGCTCACTCCTTCACATTCATTTTCCTCATATCCCCCTAAAGAGTGGCAAGATCTTCTTGCTCCCCGTGCCTACTCCACCTCCCTGGTTTATGGGTAAAGAGACACTGCAACATCCCCTGCATGCAGCAGCTTCCTCCCAGGCAACAAACTGTGCCCAGACCATGTCCTGGCATCAACAACCCTCCCCCCCAAAAAATGTCCTCCTCCTTCAAAGCACCATCCAGCCCTCCCAAGCACTTCAAGTGCCTTGTTCCCAGTTCAGTGCTTGGGAGGTCAAGACAGAAATACTGGAGCAGTATCTTCCCTGCTGAGCCACATCCTGGCAAGCTCCAGGAACCATCACGTGCAGGCAGAAAGGAAAGCATCCCGCAGAGGTGGGAAAAGCCCACAGATCCCTGTCAAATGAGGTATCACACTCATGGCATACACCAAAATTCAAGGAGTCCAGAGAATTTGAAAGCTAGCCCTAAGTGCTGGGGGACTCAGAGCATCACCGGGGCATCGCACAATGACGCAGCACCACATTGAAGGGAGAAAGAAGGGCCCACGCAGCTGCCTTGTGGGCACCAGCACCACAGGTGCTGGCATGGGCTGGAGACAGAAAGCACCACATGGGACTGTGCAAGCACAAGCCCAGATCACACGGTTTGGCTTCCCATGCTAATGGCTCCACAGAGGATGAAGAAGCTCAAGTCCCATCTTACAGAGGAAATAATTCAATTTATCACCCAATCTAATTTTCTGACTCGCTTCCTTCCCCTGAGCATTTTCATCCTTGAGATTCAGTCCCCATTTCCCCACAGCATTATTTGCACATCAGGCTCTACAGAATCACAAAGACACATAATTAGAGACACTCCTTTATTTGTTGCCTGCACGGCAGCCACGTGTTGAAGCCCCTGTTCTGGGCCAGGTCCCCCACTGTGGTAGGAAGCGTACAAGCTGCACACAAGAAAACCCTCCTTTCCCCCCAGGCAGCTTCCAGCTCGCTTCCTAACTATGCCCCAAGATTCACCCACAGGATCCACACACAGGATAAAACCCAAAGCAGCTTCTACCACACATCCATCTGTACCCTGTGGCACTGCCAGCCCAGCTGCAGGGATGTGACAGCCATCAGTCACCACAGCACTTCCTGGGAGCAGCGTTAACCATGAGAGCTGATAATCCAGTTTCGAGGCGCGGCATCACTGATTTACAGAGAGGCTGATTTGTGGGTTAATTAAACAGCCGTATTCTTTTGTGAAGCACTCGAGGCTCCATAAATAGAGGGAGAGTAAAATTCCAGCAGCAGCATATAACAGGCTGAATGAATTGACACAACAGGCACTGGATCCCTATCTTATTTATAGGAATTCATTTGAAGGATAAGGAAAAAGAGACCACGATAAGATAAAGTGGATCATGTTTGGAGAGGATTTGAAACATACTAAGTCTTGTGGAAGTGTGAGGGATCACTGCTGTTAACATACTACAAAGGGAGAAGTCTCTCCCCAGGGAGCTCCTGAGACTATACTGGAGAAGGGAAGGGTCTGGGCACACAAGGCAAAGGTGGGGAGGTAGATGAGCCCTCCATTCCCATTCCTCCTCCTGACCTTCCCAGGTAGTTACACAGCTGCTTGTGCTCTACCTTCCCACGGCATGACCCTGGGCTCTTCTGAGCCTCCAACCTAAACATCACTTTCACCTTCTGCAAAGCCAGTGAGGAAAAAGGAGGGCTGTTTTTTCCAGGCTGGGAAGAGGTGAAAGATGCTTCCCATAGTGCAACGACTCAGTGCTTCAGCTTTCTGTCTCTCCGCCATGGCCTGCTGCTCGCCAGCACACCCACCCACCCCAAAGCATGATGTGCATCAGCACTGGTGCTGGAAAAAGCCATTTCATGCAAGTTTGGCTCCTGAGACCAGTGATCAGGTGATGGCAGCCAGGCATCTCCTGCTCCACACATGGGCATGGGCCACTTCCTCTGAAATGCCAGGGATCTGTTTCAAGCACAAAGCTTTGGGACTCAGCTCTTCAACCCCAAATCCACAAGACTTTTACACTGGTTTCAGCTCAGGATCCCTTAAGTCAGTGATAGGACAACCTGGCACACAGTTCCATTGGCTGAGCAATAGCCCAGAAAAGGTAATTCCCCAGTTATCCCTGCCAGTGTGTGCCCTGCAGCAGGTAAATCTCAGCATCACACCAAAATCCCTGGTGCTTATGAGTATGGCACTGAGCAGTCACTTTCACTCTTGTGCTTCAAATTACTGATGCACTTGGGCACATCAGAAGAGCCTAAGACCCTATGCAGTGTAACTGCTCTCCCTGTGGTCACCCTGGGGCAGATAAAGCAGAGCATGGCAATCCTAACAGCAACATATCCTCAAGCCATTCACAGGCTGGAGGAGCTTGTGCCTGCACCAGAGGTGGCTAAGTTTAGGAGGGGAAATTGCTCTGGGAGAAAATACAACTGCAATACAGGCCATGTTGTCCCTGGAGCAGATCCTGCCAATAGTCTCTTGACTCCTGAGAGCATTAGTGGGATTATTTGGGTGTAAACCATGGATGAAATCCCTCATGCATCTTTGCACCCCATGTCCTTCCTCATCTATAAGCAGGACTGGAAAACACAGCCACAGAAATGGCTGGCTTCTTGTCCAATTACCTTGAAGTTAAAAGGGTATAGAAAGAGCTATAAATTAATAAATAAAGGCTTCTTGGCATCTTGGTGGAGATAATCGTCTCTGCCTTGCTCTTTCCCCTTCTCCAGCAACTGTCAGATAAACGACAGCAGGCTGTGCCGAGGACAGCTCTTTGGACACCCTTTTTCTGTGCATGAGGCTCATGTGCTTCCCCCCACTCTCCCCCTAACTGCCACCCTGAAAAATAAGAAGCTGCCCAGCTGTGAGCGGGTGATTCCCACCCCAGTTCATTTGCCTGGCCCTCCTCAGTACGAGTCAGCCCCAAATCTGAGCCCAGCCCTGCCCACTGCACACCACCATGGAGGTTTCCATTCCACTCACCACCCCTGACCAAGCCCTGTTCTGGAACAGGGATGTGTAACTGAGATCCTTGTCCCTCTGAGACCAGAAAAGAGTGCAACGGGTCAAACAGGAGGTGGACAGAAAGAACGCAGCTCCTCCTACCTGCTCTCCATCCCAGGGTGCAATGTAACCAGTGGGAGCTTTTCTGCCAACACCTCTGGGTCCAGAACAGGCCCCATGAGCAGGCAGAAGGGACAGAGTGGCTATAGGAGACATTTTCCCTTCCAAGGCAAGAAACTCATTTGAGAGGTGAGGTTTAGAGGATTTAAGGAAATCATACATTGACTGGAAAATGGCTGTCCAAATACCCCCACCTTGACATCTTCTAACAGGCACCAGCGGGCATAAGAGAGCCAAGAGGTGCCCAAGAGGCAAGATGCAAGTCCAGCACTGCCTAATTCCACCTCTCACCCACCCAACTGCTCAGTTCAATATCAGGAGGTGAGGGAGTGCCTTATTCCATCCCAGTCTGGTCCAGCAGAGTGGCACATCAGGAGGATCCCAGAGACCCTCAGAGAAAAGCAGCATTTCCAGCTGCGTGGGAAACACAGAGTGACCGCATGGAAGGGAATCCCAGCGCCAGCAGACAATGTCACCATCCTCCCCAGCTCAGCCCAGGCTGGCAAATGGAAATTAAACCCAACAGCACCGTCCACCTCCCTTCTCTGGCCATTATACTCGGAGAGGAAGGTTCAAAGCACTATTGTAATGAAATAAATCATAATAGCAGTGTCAGCTTGCAGCCCTGGGAGGCTCTGAGTTCAACATGCTCATCACAGCTTGCACAACGGACGTTTCCCACCAGAATAAAATAAATCCCCCTTTTTCTAAGCAGAAGCCTTCAGCGTTCAGGGGCCACAAAGAGACAGGTAGTGAGCCACCCCCTGCAAGGCGCGGGAGGGGAGGAAATCAGCCGGCTCAGGTGAGTGTCACAGCACAGTTGTGCTCAGTTATTTCACTTGGGTGCTCCTGGAAAAGCCATCAGGAAGTTCCAATATGCTTTCCTCATATTGGGGAGAAGGGAAGGGTGGGCGAAATCTATTTTCCTTCCTCCCAGTGCATCACGTCTGCTAAAGGACCGGGCTGAGGAAGAAATTCCGCTGGTTTAAAAGGACACGAAGAGGGTCGATCCGCAATTCGGTGCCTTTCTTCCCTCCCCAGGTGCCTCCCCGGCAGAGCACCCAGCCAGGAGCCGGGTCTCGTGTGACCCCCCCACCCACCCCGGGGGCAGGTGGGCTCCCCTCACCTGATGAGGTTCTGCAGGCCCTGCTTGCTGGAGTTCCTCCTCAGGACCACGCTGCTGCTCATGGTGGCCGGTGCCGAGCGGCGGGCAGAGCCCCCCCGGCTGCCGCCCCTTCCCCAGCGCCGCAGGCAGCTGCCGCCCGCTCCCCCCTCTCCGCCTTCAGGAAGTTCTGCAGCCGCCTTCCTTTTGTTTCTGCGAGTCCCCCCCTCCTCCCGGCTCCACACCCCCGGCCCGTCTCCTCCCCCTCCTCCTCCTCGTGGAAGTGCCACGGGGGGGTCCCGGAGGCCGCCGCCGGCGGGCCCCCCAGCCCAAAGC
>JANHGL010023326.1:69159-93002 GCA_024611195.1 Ceyx melanurus | reverse complement strand
AGGTCACACAGCCAGTGAGAATCTTCTCGATCCCACGAGAAGGAAACTTCCAAGCAGTAGCCATTTTAGCATCCACATTGTTTAATGTCAAGACCTCACACATTGTAAAAGGCCTGCACAATTTTGAGTAGTCCCATCTATCTGATGGCACTGCCAGCCCTGCCTGTCCTTGTTGAGACCTCCAATGCTCCCCTCACATACCCATGTCAGCTTCCTGAAGCAGTAAGCCCATCTCCCAGTGACACACAGCAGTTCTGGGCTTCAGCTTTCCATAGGCATGATCTGCCTGGGTATGGGCCACCCCAAGCCAGATCCACCTATATGCCTATGTTCTATCCTGGCCTTGACCTGCCTCATCCCTTCAGAGGTGCCTGATATCCAGGGCTGGGGCTGCACTGGTAACCCTCAGGGTGCCCTTCTCCCTCCTTGTCAACCTGTCGATCTCCCACAGCCCCCAGCATGCCTTGACCTGGGTAGCCACTGGTATGCATGGAGCCATGGCACTGTTCACTCTGGCCTCAATTGAAAATCTGCTCACTGCGTGCATGGTCCTCACTCACATGCCACAGCAGTTAGGTTTTACTGCCAGTTTTATATGAGTGATTGCTGAGGAACAGCTGGCACTCATAAAAAGAAAAACAGAAGATCTTGTTAATGACTTGTCACCATTTTTCTCCCTTGTTTTATGGGACATGGGAAAGTAAACAAGTACTCGGATTTGCGTAGAAGGACCCAATAGCCTTCCCTGGCTTCCAGATGCCAAAATGACATTGATTAACTGCAGTGCCTGCAATTCAGAAATTGAAACCACGCAGAATGCATATAGCCTGTAGATGCATGTGGAAATCCACTGAGTTAGAAATAATCTATCTAGTATCTGGTAGGCAATGGAAAACTGGCAGAAAAGAGTTTGCCAACAAATGTCTCACTTGTCAATTATATACCAGGCCTATCCTCTCTCAGAACAAGTCTTGTCTGTGCAGACTTCAAAATGCCTGTGACAGCACAGAAGCTTGAAGATCTCCCTATACTTCAAGCACTGCAAGGCTTGGACTGGCTTAAGTTCTGAGGGAAAAACATTTCAAGGTATCCCCAGAACAGACAAGGCCTAAAAACAGGGGTTTGGGATTCTACAGATCTGCTTGTAAAGGCTTCAGATTAGCTTGTTTACTACTAACCTGCTGTTTTCTCAGAGAAAGATCTCATCTATATTAAGCCTCCCTGATGTTGTACTGGAAATGTCAGCTACTTTAAAATACAAATTAAGCACAATTCTCAAAGTATTTTACTCCTATGTAAAAGGAAGAGAAGGAAGTACTCACAGGCAGCTATGGATAAAAAGGCAGAGTTGAGGTAGGAGTACTTTAGGTTCTCCTGGTGTGGGTGAAAACCGAGCAAATTCTGTTCAACGATTTTACTTTTCAGATCAGGTTTCTAACTAGCTGTGCTTTCTGGAGTTAGCAGCATGTTTTGCAGACAGTGTCTGCTTCTAGCAGTGATAACACCTCATGTTTAGAGTTACTATTAGGGATGTAATGCAAACCAAGGCCATTGCTAGAATTTGTGTATTGTACTGAGGGGTGCAGAAAAGTGAAAAACCGTACATGCAGGGAGAAGCGGACAGCACAGGTGACCCCAAACTGACCAACGAGGTATTCCATCCCATATAGTCATATCCAGTATATAAAGCTCTGGGGTCCGGAAGTTTGGCTATTTTTTGCTTCTGGTCTCTCCCCATTTTGCTTTGGCTCTTGTGTTGGTTTTTTTTCTTTTCACTCCTGAGACCCTGTGCCAGAATCCAGCTCCTCCACAGCATCAGTGAGGGTGACGTAATTACCACTGGGGGGGTTGGGTTTGGTACTGGCTTTGTACATATTTGTAAATATTTCATTTTTATTTTTCATTAAATTGTTCTATTTTCCTTCTTCTAATCACTAAGTCTCTCTCCCTTATTCCTTTTCTCTCCCCCTTTGGGGAGGGAGGGGGGTTAAAAGAGAGCACCTGTTATCGGTCTGGGGGTTGCCCTGACCCTAAAATGTGACACAGGTTTAAAAGGCAAGATTTGGTGGCTTTCACAGAATCACAGAATCATTCAGGTTGGCAAAGACCCTTGGGATCATTGTGTGTAACCATTAACCCTACTTGCAAGTTCACCCCTAGACCATATCTTCCAACACCACATTCAAGTGATGCTTAAACACATCCAGGGGTTGTGACTCAACCACCTCCCTGGACAGCCTGTTTCAATATCCCACCACTCTTTCCGTGAAGAACTTCTTCCTAGTGTCTAGTCTAAACCTACCTTGTTTAAGCTTGAAGCCATTCCCTCTAGTTCTGTCACTAATTAACCAAGAAAAGAGACCAGAACCCACAATGTTCCTTCAGGTAGTTGTAGAGAGTGATGAGGTCTCCCCTCAGCCTCCTCTTCCTCAAACTGAACACATTTAACTCCTTCAAATGATCCTCATATGATCTATTCTCCAGTCCCTTGACCAGCTTTGTTGCCCTCCTCAGCACCCGCTCCAGCACCTCGATATCTTTCTTGTACTGAGGTGTCCAGAATTGAACACAGTACTCGAGGCGAGGTCTCACCAGTGCTGAGTACAGGGGGAGAATCACCTCCCTACTTCTGCTGGTCACACTATTTCTAATACAGGCCAGGATGCCATTGGCCTTCTTTGCCACCTGGGCACACTGCTGGCTCATATTCATTCGCTTGTCTATCAGAACCCTCAGATCCCTCTCCATGAGACAGCTCTCCAGCGTCCCCAAGCCTGTAACATTGAAAGGCATTGTTGCAGCCCAAGTGCAGGACTCGGCACTTGGTCTTGTTGAAACTCATCCCGTTAACACTGGCCCAGTAATGCAGTCTATCTAAGTCTCTCTGGAGAGCCTCCCTGTCCTAATGCAGATTGACACTCCCACCTAACTTAGTGTCATCTGCAAATTTACTCTATGTCCTCATCAAGATCATCAATAAAGATGTTAAATAGAAATGACCACAACACTGAGCTCTGAGGAATGCCACTTGTGACTGGTCGCCAGCTGGATTTAATACCATTGGCCACTACTCTCTGGGCCCATCCGTCCAGCCAGTGCTTGATCCAGCAGATCATATTCTTGTCCAGGCTATGAGCAGCCAGTTTTTCTATTAACAATCTATGGGGAACAGTGTCAAATGTTTTCTGGAAGTCCAGGTAGACCATATCCACAGCCTTTCCCTCGTCCAATAGTCAGGTCATCTTGTCATAGAAGGAGATCAGGTTCTTCAGGCAAGATCTGCCTTCCCTAAACCCATGATGACTGGGCCTGATCCATTGATTATCCTCTATATGGCTTGTAAGAGCACTCAAGATGATCTGCTCCATGACCTTTCCTGTCACTGAGGTCAGACTAACAGGCCTATAGTTATTTGGATCCTCCTTTCTGCCTTTCTTGTAGATGGGTGTCACATTTTCTAACCTCCAGTCCATTGGGACCTCCCCAGTTATCCAGGACTTCAGATAAATAATGGAAAGTGGCTTGGCAAGCACATCTACCAGCTCACTCAGCACCCTAGGGTGTAACCCATATGGTCCCATAGATCTGTGTGCATCCAAGTGGTGTAGAAGGTCACTGACCACCTCCTCTTTAATCTTGATAACCTCATCCTTTCCTCCCTCCCCGTCTCCCAGCTTATGAGGCTGGATGTCCAAGGGATAGCTTGTTCCACTGCTGAAGACTGAGGCAAAGTAGGTGTTAAGCACCTCTACCTTCTGCTCATCCTTTGTTACTAAGTTTCCCTATGCATCCAATGAAGGATGGAGATTTTCCCTAATTCTCCTTTTATTGTTGATGAATTTATAGAAACAGTTTTTATTATCCTTAACAAGCATAGCAAGGTTGAGCTCTAGCTGTGCTTTGGCCCTCCTCATCTTCTCCCTCATTGCTTCACTACATCTTTATAGTCTACATGAGAAACCTGACTTCTCTTCCAACAGCCATAGACTCTCCTTTTTTCAATCAATCTGAGTCAAAGTCTAAACATTCTCTCATTCCAATCTGAATATTAAGATATTGTAAAACTGCTAGATTAGCATCTCTATGGAAAAGAAATCTATTTTTCCAGAAAGTGGGAAAAAGAAGACTACATCACCAGTAGCAGACTTTAACTCTACAAGACACAGCACTCACTCCCTTGAGTCAAATGAGTTTAATTAGTGCCTAATGTGAGAGGAATAGGAACATTTGGAGCAACTCTTCAAATCAGTTACTCAAGTCAGTAGAGGCAAAAAAGGATGTATATTATGCTGTCTCCTCTGCCTACCATCAAAAAAAGGTCTTTAGAAATGTATCTGTCTTTGATCATTGGAAAATTTTCCCAAACTAGTGATGTAGGAGAGATAACCTCTGGCCTGAACTCAGAAGTGCAGTTTATGTTCTAATTTGTCCATTCAAAATCTGAGACAAATACCTAGAGGTATTAGATACCTAAATACATTTGTGGAACTGAACTCTTCCTCAATTTATTAGTACACTGCCTCTTTTTAGTTATCTAGTTTATGAAGAAAAACATGTTTTACATGAAATTTTGTAAAACTACTATATTGTTTAAATACTGGATTGGAACAGCACCTGAAGCACCATGCTGTTAGGCATAAAGAGACATTCAATCAGACACTTTAAACTATATCATATGCTCAGTTCAGAGCTATTCCAAACTATCAGCTACATTTGCATTCATATTTACAACATATGGTATTTAACTATTAAATTTGAACTGCTGCAGCTAGATTATTGAGATGCGTTTCTGAGATTATTTCTACCCTGTGGCAAATGAGGGTTATGCAGGTTTCTGAATATAGCTTCATTCCAGATTCAGGGATGTCTTCTGTTAAACCAGACTCACTTAGTATTTATCCTTTACAGTCCCATTTGTACTGAGTCATAAACTAAAAAATATATGAGCCTTGTTTGGTGCAACTAATGCACTGATGATCTAGGAAAAGAAAGTATCTTTTAAACTGTGAATATTCAGGTAAACTGTCCTATCAAATTTGGGGATGATAAACCTTGTCACTAAATCAGACAAGCCCATTCAGTACTCTGTCAACTGAGATGGTCATTTTAGACCCATTTCCATGAATGGGATTTAGCTACCTAAGGATGTCTGTTATTGTTTAAACATGCAGCTGTACCTAAATCAATTACACAGCTGAAGGGCATGAGAGGCAAAATAGGCTTACTTTTCCTTCCAGTTGTCAATCCAGAAAGACATAGCAAGCAATAGGTCTCAAAATCTACCTGCCAGCCCTGTACAAATACTTAATCTACAGCTGAGAGTTCAAAACAGTTAGACATCTCTGTTCTCTGAACCACAAACTCTGGGAATTACTACTGCTGTATAAGTGAGGAAAAAATAGATATTTCTAAGATATGACTCTAACAATGATCCTTGACTTACCCCTTATCTTTTCTGGTCTCATGAACAGTGAATAAATGACAAATCTTTAACAAGGCAGAGCAGGGAATGGGAGTTGATGCATTTTCAGAATAACTAATTGTTTAAAAGTGGGCAGTTACTTTACCAAACAACATGTCAGATGCTGAAGGTCAAGAGAAGACTGGAATGTAAATATTTTCTCAGAGCTTCACAGATGTTGGCTACAGAGAAATTCTTAATCGCTGACATACCTTATTCTCCTCACCTACCACAGAGACAGAATCATTGCCATATTTGGGGGAAAGACAGATATCTGCTCCAACTTTACAACATCTGAATTCCAGGTGTTTAAGTATTTTATTCCAATTTACTTGTTTGTTGAAATATTATGGAATTATATAGTCAATATAAATATACAGTTGAAGACATGGTGGTCTAGTGGTTAGGGTTCAGCACTCTCACTTCCACGGCCTGGGTTCGATTCCCGGTCAGGGAAAATCAAGAAGTGACTTGGTCTAGGTGATCCTGCTCTGGCAGGGGGGTTGGACTAGATGATCTTCGAGGTCCCATCCACCCCTAACATTCTGTGATTCTGTATGTACCTATATTGTATGTATTGTGTTTCATACATGTATATGTATTATATATACAGTGCGTACCTATAAATTATGTGCTTATTATATATTGTGTGTTTAAAAAAGAGAGAGAGCTATGTAGTAATGATTGTGTATAATCTAATGAAAATGTAATGAGTTACAGCCCACTTTTATTTGTATTTGTTGACACATTCTTTTCTTAACATATGAGATAAAGCGACTTTAATTTCCTTAGACACCACAAACAACATTCGCAGGTCACAAAACAAGGATTTGGAAGTCAAAACTTAAGATGCACATCTTAATTGCATCCGTCTCTAAAACTCAGACCAGATTTCTTTATCATAAAAAGGGTACCATCTCTGAGAGAAGGGATTCTTTTTAGCATCATGTTCATTATTTCTCTATGTTTTTGACATGTTCACATTTATCCTTTTCACTTTCTATTTCTAGAGAGTTCTGAATGGGAACTATGTCAAAAATCAATTACTTTTACAAGACAGCTCCTCTTGGGTGATCTTCAAAGTCTTCATCTACTCTCAGAGTTTCACATTAGCATCTCTGAAGTGGATAGTGTGCTCTCCCAAATAGTAAATAATTCTCTGAAGTTCATATATTTTGTTCTGTCTGCGAAATTGAAGTTATCACTGCAATAATTGAGGCTTCAGACACCACCAGTAGCTAATGGCCAGGGCAATAAATTGTCATAGTATGATTTAATGATTACTTTTAATGAAAACATGCAATATTGACTTTGTAAACCAAATGACACTGACCCACACAGGACTGAAATCATTATTCTGTTCCTGATTGTAAAGCATTAATTAGAATCTTACTGAAATGCCTAATCTGTAGGATTATAATTGAATTAAAAGTGATCATATGAAAACCAAACAGTGCAAATGTCCAATAGGAAATTTATGTTAGTAAAATGTATTACAATATATGACAATTTACTAGTGTTGTTTTTGCTTTTATAACTTTAAATGACACAGTCCTGTGTTTAAAATCTGAGACATATGGTCTTATAAGGACTTCTTATTTTCAGTCCCTCAGCTATTTATCTTGCAATAGCCCTGATAGTATCAGCACATTTGGAAGTCTACAATGATACTGTCAAGAACAATCATTTTTAGAAATACCTGTGGACAGTAGCCACTAGTTGTAAGGGGCTTCTGACATAAACCAAGGTAAGTGCAAAGCAGTTTACAAAGCTTCTATCAAATTTGCTGTTTAGAGGAAATATTTCTTTTGTGGCTTTTCAATTCACAAAATGTAACATTTCTACCAGTTTAGTACAAAAGGCATTAGTGTGATGAATCAGGTGGTAAGGCTGGGGTTCCATCTGGTAAACCAGATTTGTTTCTTAACAGCAAGACTAGATGTAGGAACCATTCAGTTGAAACCTATGACACCTTTAAGTGTTTGTGTTTTTGTATTTGTACATCTTTTGCTTTGTGTTTTTGTTTGGGTTTTTTTTTGGTTTTTTGTTGGGTTTTTTTTGCTTTGTTTTGTGTTATTGTGGTTTTTTAGTTTAGCAGACCAGAGAAAGTAAACTCTGATGTTTCCTTTTGTCCTTAAATTCTCTACTTCTTCCTGTCTTTTTGGAAAATATCTGCAAAATTTGCCTTTCTTCATTTAATTATAGATGACCCTCAACCAATACAACTTTTCCAAGATTATAGAGAGTGACCTTGCACTGCCTGCTCCTTCAGCACCCTAATGATGTTCATTAGTAGCAAATCAATGAGAAGAGTCCCTGTCAGATTAATAGAGTATGTGATTGGATGCTTCAATTTACAGATATCTCTTGGATGCTGCATATCTTTATTCCACAGGTGGTAAGGGCCTGTGACTGACATTTCAATGATTTCTCAGAATGAAAAAGTCAGTAAATGGATGTAAAAATAAACCAGATATGAGTATTTGAATTAAACATATTGAAGTGTTTTGTGTCTTACAGGCATCACAGAAGCAATATTAAGACTCTTGAAATGGTGCCAGAAAACCTTGGCCTGGTTTTAAGAGGTATTGAGATGTGCATTGAAGAGGGCTACTACGAGAAAGATTACTTGAGTTCTTAGCTCAGGACCTGTAATAAGGATTAGTTAAAATTAAAGAGGTATTTTATATGGGAGAGCCATCCAATGTGATTACATAAAAATATACTGATATAACCAAATGTGTTCGCTATGTGCTAAAAAATATGAGTGGTGTAGACAAAAAAAAAAAAAAAAAAGTCTAGTTTCTGGTCAAAAGCAAGAAATTGGCTGGTATTCAGAGCATCTCATTTTATGCTTATCACAAGTGAAGTACATCAGATCTTAATTGGGCTGGTCTCAGTTTTGTTCCATATGTATCTCTCTCTCCCTTTGTGTTCCTCCTCCCACCCTTGGGAGTTTTCACTTAGTTTTCTTAGCTAAATCTGAAAATTAAATGGTATGAGTCCAGCCTTGTGTCACTATGGGAAGTATCAGAGCTGTGTTCTTTTCTCATCTATGTTGTTGTGTGTCTCTGAGTGCTCTGGTCTCCCATCTGTGAAATGAAAGTAATACTTGCACATCTTCTGAGGCGATTGATGCTATGCAGGTGAAAAGTGCAAAGCTGTCAAATGTTGCGACTGTACGGTAACATTTATCCTTGTGGAACAACGACTACATAAAAATCTAGAGTCCTATCATCACTGAGCAAGGTAATAAGTATGAAGCACAGTGAATACAAAAATCTTTTTTGGCTGTCTGATAGAACACTTGATATAACAACTTAGATAATCTAAATATTCCCTTTGGACAGATATGAAAGATATTTTGTCTGTCACTTTTCTACAGAAATAAACACTGGACCATTAAAATAATTGATTTTTAAGATGAAATATTATTGAATTTAGGTTGGATTTTTTTTCTTTTAAAAAAATGTATGAAGGACTAAACATATGTTCTACTGTTTTCTAGTGTTGTCTTTTTATGTTCATAGTTCAAACTCTTCACCAGAAAGATTGACTGTCTAGGAGGCTGACAAAAGAAAAGAAAAGAAAGAAAAGATTACCTTGTAAATAAATTATGGACTGAGAAGGTTTCATTCTTGTCAGTACTCAACAAATCAATTACACCTGTTTCCTCTAACTGGAAAATAAGGCTAAAAAGTATTTAAGTGTCTCACAAGTATATTGGAAAAGTTAAGCATTTATTAGTCTCTCAAAAGCTTTCTGAAATTTCTCAATTAGAATACTAAAAGTTGCAAAGCTTTGTATTATCATATCATTATTTATTTTGAAAACATTCTTCAGTTTTAGATGTCCTGTTCCTGTGTGTCTCTTCTATTTTTTATTGTCTCTAACCCTCAACACAGAGGGGCAGGTCTGAGCATGTTTTATGAATACCAGTATTTCCTCAATGGTTCTGATGTAAATTAGTCTCAAGTATGTCATACATATGACCACTTTTTATTGTCCTTTGCACCTCTGCATTTCTATAAAATTGTAATCTATTGAAAGTAATTACATTTTATGTTATCATTGAATGTAATATACTACAGAAGACACTCATGCCCCTTGCCTTTTCACCAAATGTTTTCCTTGTCTCCTTTTTTTTTAATGTTTTCATGTATATCTTTTGCATTTTCTTTCTGACTTTCCAGCATTCAGGGAAATTTACCTGCTAATTCATTTAAGTCTGCTTTTATGATCCTGTCTCAACACCTAGTAGAATAGTAAAATTTGCAAACAAAAAAATGCAATATTATTTCCTACCCTAGCCATTTGGAATGACAAATCAGGCATCTGCAGCAGAGGGGTTACATGCATGTGTGGCACTGTGAAGGTGGCTAAACAAGGAGTTCATAGCATTTCCTGGCTGCTCAGAGATCAAATTGAGGTATCAGCAATGTTATCACTGCGTGCATGGTTTATAAGCCCAAGAAAATAATTTTGAACATTGAGCACACAGGGATACAGCGTGTGTTAATTGGAAATCTGTGAAAAAGAAAAGGGTTTTGGTTTGGTTTAGGTTTTTATTGTTTGTTTTATTTTTTTGTGCTTTCTTGGTTTTTCGTTTTGTTTTTGTTTTATTTTGGTTTGGGGTTGTTTTGTTTTTGTTTTGGTTTTTTGTTTTTTTTAAATTTATTACTAAAATGCAAGCGTTTTTTCTTATATAAACTGAGAAACACATTTTATTTTCATTGTGCTTTCACAGTGGATTATGGCCAGTTTAACTGAGTCATGACTGGTAATTAGTGGGTTTTTTTGTAGGAGCAGAAGCACAGTTAAGGTCTTCTCCTCATACTCAGAGCCCAGCAAAAGAACTTGGAAAACAGTGTTGAAGAGCTAGAGCATTTGTGAAGTAACATGGTAAAAAAAATATTATCGATATGTGTGATCTTGGGTCTCAGTTATGGGTTGGTTTTCAACTCTCTGTGAATGTACAAAGAGTCCATTTCATGCAATCTATTTATGGAACACACATATGTCTTTGAATTTGGGCTCCCTCACAGAACAAAATGGATTTTTTTATTCTCTGAAGTGTCGAAGAACTTAATTGTTCATTAAAAGTCAGAATAATTTGATTCATTTGTTATTTTGTGACCTATTAACCAATGACCACCTCTCTCTACTTTGTCTTGTGATATTCTAGGGAAAAAAACCTGAAATGATCGGGGCTGAAATAACACACACCTTTGCCACAGCTTCTGAAGGAAGGCATCAGATCTGGTGACCTGGTCTCTGTTCTGGGTGAGAAGGAAGAATTTTATGCCTGTGAGCCAAAGGATTGTATTGAGCAATATATTCCTCAAGGGAAGCAGACAGCCTGCTTTGATTTCTCATGGAAAGTAGAAAATTCTAATGGATCCCAATCTCCCTGGCACAAGTAGACAGCCTTTTCTGAATTATGTATTCCAAGTATATTGCCCTGGACATGTTGAAAAAGAGAAGAGGGTAAGAAGAGAAAGAATAACATAGTAAAAACTAGGATGTGTATATGTGAACGTGCAAATTTATAACTGAAGGTCTAATGGTTAGAGTGGTTAGAGGGAAGTATGAAGTAAAGAATGTGCAAGTGGGAAAGGCCAAAGGTTATGCAGAATAAGTTTCAAAGGAATGTTCCAATATTTTCATATTATAATGACCCTCTCTACAAAAAATGTTTCATTAAAGCTGATTTCAGCTCAATGACTTGATTTTTTTTAAGTGTGGAAATGAAAGTGACAAATATTTTTTTTCCCAGGTTTTGTCTTACTTTTAAAGAAGTAGAAAATGTTGTAAAAATACACTTAAATTTAATTTTGAGTGAAAGAAAATATTATACTTTTATCAATTTAATTTTATTGAAGACATAAACAGTTGTTTGGAAACTTTGGAAGCCAGCTTGCAGCATTTTTCAAAATTGTATAAAACTGTATTTAGTACAGTGGCTTTTTTTTCCTCCAACTTGAAGAAAAAAAGTAATTTTTGAATATAGAAATCCCCAGCCAAAAGAAATTCTTGCCACAATCATTGTGACAGTGAGCACTTTCCATTTGCTGCTCTACAACCTGTCTTTGCTCAAACCTCCCTGTAACTGTTAACCTGGGCTCTTGTGTTAGGACTTTCCTGAGCTGCCAATGAATGGAGAACCACCCATCCTGCCACTTTCCTACAGGTCATTTTATGTCTTTTAGTTTATATTAGGGAAATACAAAACTTGGAACATAGCAAAGTAGATAGTGGTCATCCAGATATCCAGACTGGATTATCCAAAAAAACACATGCACAAAAGCTTACTGCCAATTCCCGTGCAATGCATGTGTCCAACTAAGTGTGATACAGTCATCATGAAGAACATGCTTCTCTGGCAGGGGGGCTGGACTTGATGATTTCCAGATGTCCCTTCCAACCCCTACCGTTCTATGATTCAATGATTCTATGATTGAGTGCAAACAACCCATAGATTCTGGCACAGGCCCTAATGGAGGTTGCCAAGTACTGGTGGGACAAGGATGCTGACGGCTACTATCATAACCTGCTGTAAGGCAAACACTGCAGAAAGGGATACTTACATGCAAATGACTCCCAGCTGGACACAGGGTAAAGCTTTCCTTTCCCCTTTGTTGTTCCCTCTCTTTTGCTATTGTTCTTAATATCTTTGGTAACTTTGAAGTTGGTGTGTTTGCCTTCACCTCCAGGTTCCACTACTAAAGCTTTGTGTATTAAGCCTGTCTCAATATCCTTCACGCAGCACTTTTGAACAACTGTACTACTGAGTAAAAGCTGACTGTTGATAAATGTGATTTATTGCAAGGCTCACTTTGAGTAAGAAAAACACATCTCTGTCAAAATCTTCCTTACTTAATTAAAAAAAAAAGAAGTTTTCTTCTCTCAGGATACAATGGGCACCCAAGAAATCATCTTATCCTATTCAGATACTGTGTCTTGTATTTGTAATTGTTTTCTCCCTACAAAGTGTGAGTTTCAGCTTGAGAAGAGGATTGGGCAAACTTTCACAGTCATAGCATCAAATGCCAATAGGTAGATTGCTAGAAAAGATCAGAGATTAAATGAAGAGCCAAAAGAGCAAGCTGTTTCTAACTCTTCTCATCATTACTTGATTGCCCCCATACATTGCCATAGTATCCTCATGTTTGAATATCTTCTGCATAAAGTAATAATCTAGGTCCTCTGATAGTGTTAATATATTCATTGGCTAACATAGACTAATAGATAACCAGTTAAAAGTAATGGAAGGAGTATGGTGGTTGTTGAGTAGAGTCATATTTTGTGTCATGCTCAAAAGAATTTCACTATCTTTGTTGCTGGTGGCCATCCAGAGAGTTTATGTGATCTGTTTATGGGAGACTACTTCAGTCTAATTTTGTGAAAGACACATCTGTATACTGCTGGTGGAATGGAAACGATTAATCAGCCTCTTGAAGTGTATCCCTCGCTCTGCACAAAGGCTGCAGAGGTAGGATAAATGGCTAATCTAATATACATTAGGTGATTACATTTTGGATGGCTAAAAGTTGGTAAAAATGAATTCCAACCTAAGTTTTCTGATCCTTTTTGTAGTCTGCCTTTCCTATCAGTGCTCTTTCTCTAGCCTTATCTAAAGAGCATGTAGCATCACTATGTCCTGGAAAAGCACTTGCTTCTGCTCTCCCTGAAGTCAGTGGGAGTTTTTGATTGTTTTTCATAACCGCAGAATCACACCTAATGGCCCTTCTTGTTTGTTACAAATGCAATTCTAAATAGCAAAGACAGATAATGCTATCCTAGCACCAGAGTACATTAGAAGACTCAGCCCGTGAATCTCCCAGTGCTTCTCTTGACTGCCCAATTTCCTCCCCACCCTGTCTGTTCAGAAGATCACACAGGGTAATTATGCACGTTTGTTATTTCTGCTTCTTAACCTAACCAAAAATTGATCACTTTTACAAAGTAGTTATCACTCAGGGGATGGGAATGGAGTTGCATTTTTCTCCTGATTGGGTGCACCTCATTAGGTCCTCGACAGCCTTCGGCTGAACTCCCTCCCGGGGTAATTGGTAGTGACAATGGTCTCATTTTGCCGCATAGCAGTCAGCATTAGTAGAATCAGCCAGACCAGAGAAAAAGATGGAGGTGAATCAGAAAGATTATAAAGATGTCATGAGATTAGTGATTAAGTAAGACTTCCAGAAAGGCATGTCTTAATAAAATTAAGAGCTCTTTGAGGACAATCATCTGTCTTAAATAACAGATGACTGAGCATATAATTATGAAGTGCCAGTTAATAGAATTAGCAGCAGACCATGGAAACTTCCAATATTGGTTGCAAATAAAGCTCAATGGAGAGACAAACTCATCTTCCCTTTAATTTCCTCCTATATATAAGCCAGAAAGCTTTGCACATGTGAGGTATTTTTTTCCTCTGTATATAAACTTCAGTGAGTGGTTTACTGGTGTGTTCCGGGTTGACCCTGGCTGGATGCCAGGCACCCACTAAGGTCGATCTACCACTCCTCCTCCTCAGCTGGACAGGGAAAACAAAATAAGTCTCATGCATTGAGATAAGGTCAGGGATCAATCGCTCAGCAGTTTATAACATAGGCAAAATAGACTTGACTTAAGAAAATTAGTTAAATTTATGAACAATCTGATCAGAGTAGGGTAATTAGAAATAAAACAAAATTCTTAAAAAGCAAAGACTTAACACTTGAAAATACTTCCCCCCCACCCCTCCCTTCTTCCCCAATTTTCTCTGTCTCCTGCCCCTCAATGACAGGAGGACAGGGTATGGGGTTTGTCGTCAGTTCATCACACACTGTCTCTGCCACTCCTTCCTCTCCCATGGAAGGACTTCACACACTTATCCCATGTTCCAGTGTGGGTTCCCTTCCATGACAGTCCTCCACAAACTTCTCCAATGTGAGTCCTTCCTAAAGGCTGCAGTTCTTCACTAACTGCTCCAGCGGGGGTCCCCACAGGGTCACAAGTCCTATCAGCAAATCTACTCTAGCATGGGCTCTTCTCTCCCTGGGATCACAGGTCTTGCCAGAAGCCTTTTCTAGTGTAGGCTTCCCATGGGGTCATAGCCTCCTTTGGGCATCCACCTGCTCTGGCATGTGGTCCTCCACCGGGTGCAGGTGGAATATGCTCCACTATTAACCTCCTGGGACTGCAGGGAGACAGGCTGCTTCATCATGGTCTGCATATTATCCTTAAAGAATTTCCCTGCACAACTTTTTACTAGTTTAATATGTTATATTCAGAGCTGTTGAAGCAATATGTGGACCAGCCAAAACATATGGTAAATATATAGTTTCTATTAAGCTTTGCAGCATAAACAAACCACGTAGCACAGCCCACTGTCTGCCAAAAGCTGTCCTGTGGCTGATGTAGTCTTAAGGGACATATAAAATGAGAGCTTTTGGAAGTATGACATTTTTTATGTCAAAGATGATGGGACTGAAACAAGTAAGATTGATTAGCCATATAGATGTCTTTATTCATCTTAATAGGAAGTAGATCTCTTGTTATATAAAAAATTATTACTAAAATCCCACCCATTCCTTTCCAACTGAAATACAAATAAAACCCAATTCCTTAGTTTATAATTTATATAATACATAACCATAGTATAATAATATATTATATGATTATATTTTCCAGTGTGTTTCATTCACAAGGAAAAGCATCCTAAGGCAGAGCCAGTAGCTGTTTAGAAAAGGAACAAAAAAAGATTGTCCCCACCAAAGGGGAATCACATATGTGTAGAAGGTGAAAGCAAGCACACCTAGTGCCTCACAAACGTCAGTGCTGGGCAGCCGTGATAGGTAATGACAAGAGCATTCAGGGCAGCCTCTCAGAGAGCAATATGTATGCATAAATAAATCACAATAATGATGAACCAGACAAAACATATAAGATCCTGAAATCTCAACAACAGGCTTGCTCTACAGCCTTTTGTTGTTGTTCTTGTAGCTTCCATGCTAAGACAATCACCTTGGAAAGTCAAGAAGGAAACAGGTATTTGTCTTTAGAGATATGATGTTCATGGTGCTTGAGGACACACTGCCTCAGCTTTGCCCATTCCCCTTATGTACCCTTCCTCTCTGTAAAGTGATTATGAATCCAGTATTATTCAGGCTTTGCCTGACTGTGTATTTCCTTGCCTGCAGATAATCCTGCCTGGAGCTTTGGTTACCTGCCCCAGTATTTTTTTTCTTTTTCTGGGATTATCAAAACAAAGAGTGCCTGCCAAAGTGTCATCTCTGTTAGGGGGTATATTTCTTGGCTTTAGAAACTCTTTTTGTTAACTGCCTTTCCTTAGCATGTGACAAAAGCAGCCCTTTCCTCTAAGCCATATTTCACATGGGATAAATCTATGTCACACAAACAGATAGAACGTATTTGCTCATGCTGCGTCTTTAATCCAGTCTAATGCAGATCAGATGGTTCTGAAAACTGCGCATGGGGGCATCTGCACTACAAGCTCGTCCCTCCTTATGACAGCAACTGCTCACTATCAGCAGGGCAGTCCTCAGCTGCCCATGCAGCCAGAGAAGTGGGAGGCTTCCCTGTTTTGGCCCCCACGTGCAGGAATCCAGAACGCCTTTTCACATGTCTGTCTCATCTCATTATTTGTAATCTTCTGGAAGAGGTTAGTTAACCTTAAACCTACTTCTGTCCCTTAAAGGGATGTGGGAGACATGGAGGAGGGATGCTATCTGGTTAGTGGCTTAGGGTGTACTGACACTGGAGCCCTCAGTGAGTCAAGGAGCTGTTGCTGCAACATGTGATGTTCAACAGAGATGACAGCAACAGTGAGACGTGATGGTTTACCTTGTTTTTCCTCTTTCAGAACTGAATTAAATAGACCCTTGGAAAATACCCAGTGATGGGTTTCCCTAGGCCCTGAGAAGTACTGACTACCCTAGTGAGGCTCTTGAAATTACTAGTGTCAGTGTCCTATGGCTGGCTGTCAGCTCTGCCAGATGCCCCGAAACACAAAATCAACAGCCTGCACCTAAACTGGGCTTTATTTTGAAGTGACAAAGAATGCATTTCCTTCAGATTCACTCTGATACACACGATAGATGCCCACAAGATTTCAAAAATCATAAGCAAGACTCACTCCAACCCAATCACAAGATATTATGGTACTAAAATGAAAACTCTGGCATTTGAATTACCTTTTGATTTTTCCTCAGTCAGGAAGGGTAAAAAGTTGCGGGTTTTTTTTAATATAAGATGACAATCTGTCAGAATAATATAAGTATAGGACCTTTATGAAAGACACAAAATAGAGCAGAGTCATGATAAAAATCACTGACACAGGATCCGTTTTTTGCTGTGAAGCATGTAGAGTGACAGCCCTTCAAATTTTTATGCCAGCAAGAGAAGCTGCATATCCTATTATTATTTACCTAAATGAAGTATATAATCCTTTTACTGAAACATTTTCAACCAGAAATCAACCCTAATAATTTATTGGATTCAGCCCAGGTGCTTAGTCTGTCCCTATCAATCCAGTACCTGAACATCTCATGATATTAAAATATACTAAGAATTTCAAGGTCACTTCCCATTGGCAGTGATTAATGTAGTTTCTCTTTTCCATGAAGAACTGATTGCACTGTTTGTTTTTTTGTTTGTTTTTTTTTTGGTTTTTTGGTTTTGTTTTGTTTTGGGGGTTTTTTTGTGTTTTTTTTTTTTAACTTGATTCTACATTTGATTTTGCATGTGTTCTGGCAACGCTTGAAGACTGGGTGTGTTCAAAGAGATAAGATCTGAACCTCAAATCAGGCTACTTTATTATTTTGTTCATTAGTTTTTCAGGGTAAGTTCAGCTATTCCACAAAATTTTAGTGTGTTCATGATCTCTGTCTTGTTCCAACAGAACAGGAATGCTAAGAGTATCCAAAGACTAGGAAGTCAAGGCAGTTTATTTAAGTCTCCTATCCCTACAGCATTGAGGACATGAAAAATGACACCAGAGAGAGATACACACAAACAATGAGAAGTCTAAAGTGTTAAATAAATACTTCAAGTATCTCCTCCTGGATTTAGAGGTTCGAAAAGCAATCAGACTCAATAATTTAGATGGTTTTTTTTAATCTTATGTCTTCAGAATTTGGATGCCCAAAAACCTTTGTAAAAGACCTTTCTGTCATAACAGGAATGTGATCATAATGTAAAGCTGCAAAAACATGCATAATGTAGTATTAGAGAGTCCCTCCTGATAGGACAGTGGGCTTCTTGATTCATTTACCAGGTCCAGCTTTTCAGATAGGTCTAAATATACTGGATCCAGTACTATGGGACTGCAAATATGACCCAAAAGACAGGGAACAGTTTTCCAGGTAATCAATTATTTTGTGATATTCTGGACAAAGAAATCACATTATTTCTGCATGACTGGCTACTGGTGCACCAAATAGAAGCTGTAAAACTGTATTGTCTGCCGCTAACATGCTGCAATGCTGTGCATGCACCATCAGACTGTGTTTATTCCCTTTCCTCAGCTAACCACTCTCATGATTTCCACTCTACCAGGTCCCCCTCCCTATGAGTTACCCAAATATTGATGTGTTCAACTGCTGTCCCAGCAATGGCAAAGGGAGACTGTGTCTAAACTGTTAACAAGAAACATTCAAATTCCTGGACACCTAGCGAATCCACCTTTCTCTTCTTTAGGAGGCAACCTCTGCAGCTACCCTATCAGGTAGTTTTCAAGTGATTGTGTTGAATAAACCTACTTTGTTTCTCTCAATTCAAAGTTAGGAGTACAATTCTTTAGTATTTAATACATAAAACCATCCCACTTAAAAGTATATATTGGCCATACATATGTATAAGTAGATAATAGTTAAGAGACTATATTTCCCACACAACAGATGGAATGAAGAGCAGAAAACCCTGTTAAAAGGTGTTTCTAAGGAAAGGATAAACTCAGGAATTAAATATGCAAATTTCAATACACCAGGTGGGGATTAATGTAGAGAACAAACATCAATGTGTTTATTGTTAATGAATTTAATTTCACTCTTCTGCCCACAGTGTGGAAGAGAACAAAGCCAAGGGAAAAATCATGTAAATCAAGCCTGACACTCAAGCATACTTTTTCTTACCTTTGTAAAAAACTCTAAAGATGAAAAGAATGTAAACTGTGTAGGTGCTTCATAGCTGCATAGCAGGAGAGTTATTAGGAAGTGGCTGTTGTAAAAGGCAGCCTTGATCTCAAGTCAGTCCATTTTAGTTGAACATAGCATTCCCCATTCTTTCCTTTCATCATCTTGGACATGCAGTGGAGGGAGCTGTAGTTAGGAGCCTGCCAGAAGTACTGCCAACTGCAGGTTTGTGATAACTTGTAGTAACAGGGATGTATGAGATGTGAAGTTGAGGAGATCTATGCAAAATGCCACTGCTGCGCCCATGAGTTCAGGAGTTCACTTATCCTGCCCCATCTTGCTGCATTCTCATTTTCCTGTCTCATACTGACCTGACTCACTCTGGTCTTGCAGCAAAACTAGGATCCTGATCCCTAAAGCTGAAATGAAGAAGGATAAGATTCCTGAAAAGATTGTTACAGGTAGTGTCTGAAGTTTGTGTTTTTATTAAGAAGAGGCATGCATCTGATAGGAATATAGTCTATGGGTAATAAAAAAATCAGTTGTGAGTGCAGTCTGTGATATTTATTATGGAAAGATCAGCGTATTCAGAGATATACTGCACTCAGTCTCTCACCTTTGACACTGTCTCTTTCTGTGACCTTGGCCATACTTTTCTTTGGTGCAGAAAAATGAAAATTCCATGGAAATACTTCAACAAACTGGCACTGGAGACATAATTATTATATATATATGTGTGTGTATGTATGTATTTATTTACATACATATGCAAGCACAGTGTTATTTATCATTGTTGGTTGTATTCCAGACATTTCCAAATTGCCTTCATATTTTCATAGGCATAGTGAAAAAATTAAGAAAAAACCTACAAGTGTGTATAGTTGTATTTGTTTTTTTTTGTTGTTTTTTTTTGGCATTGTTTTTGTTTGTTTGTTTGTTTATTTGTTTTCACATTAAACCTGCATAAAGGGTATCCTAAAAAGAAAGGAGTTATTTGAAATATCCCTTAGAACTAATAAAATAGTTGCACTGTTGGTATGTACATCAATATAGTCCTGTCTGGTCTCTGAGCTTTCAGTCTCAGACAAGTATATGTATTCTTATAAACATATCTACCAGAGGTAAGAAGCATAATAAATTGAAACAGAACAGTTGTATGTGTGTGAAAGAAAAGGGAACAGAGATCAATGAAAAGGTGATGCCATACTTAGTTTCTGTCAGTCAGCAGACTTACTGTAAGTGTAAGGAAATGCCCAGGACATTTGCCTCCAGACAACATCAGAACTGTGCAATGGTTGGTTAAGAATGAAGAAAATGCTGGTTTACTTATTTCATATCATATATGAAAACTATTGAAGAAAAATATTTTCATAGAAGTTTAAAATCTTATGTCATGCACTGGACTGCAGAAAACCCACAAGCCTTCTTTTTGCCTGCCTCCTACCCACCACACATCAAGAAACTTCCACCTAGTCTCCATGATTTTCTGCCAAGTCTGGTGCTGCCAGGCCATTGGCACCCTGGTATCATGGTGGAAGGACCCCCAAGAATCCCGAAGAACTGTAAAAAATACAGATTATCTCCTTTTGCTGGGACTGGGGGAAAGCCCTAACAAAATCTGTGGGGTTTGAATTCACTCAAAAGCCTCCATTTGAGCAATATTTTTCTAAATGTTGTAGGCTGACTGTAGTGATTTTTAAACACTTGAACTAGACATCTCATGCAGTTTAAGAGAAGTAAAAAGTTGTGAATTGAAGACCAGCTCAATACACATCTAGTGATTTAGTTTTCTCTGTTCACTGGAGCAAATGTTTTTTCTAGGTCAGTAATTTTATTCATAGGCACGCTAGGACAGATCCTTTAGTTGGGATAAATTTACAGAAATGTCCTTGAGATTCTAACCAAATATACAAACTGAGAAGTAGCCCTACTGCCTTTAGCATTTACTCACTATGTTTTAAGGGAACTTCGTCTTTGAAGGAGATGACAATGAAGACAGAAAAAAAAGTGATAGTGAAGCAAAACTTGAATACAGACTTATATTTGGATGTTTTTATTTGCAGACTTCTCTCCACATTTTCATTAAGTCCTAATTGCCACACTGTTATTTTTTATTGTAAGTGCAGCTCCTGATTCCTGATATTATGGCACCCAGTGGAATTAAAGCAGGCATTTAGTTTTACCACCTTCTCTGCTGTAACCTTTTCAAACCACAATTATTATTCTGTCAATGTACGTTTGTTCATTATTACTTAAAGGTGTTGTCCCTTCCATCAGGATGACATACTTCTGTGTAAGTTAAGGCCATAACTAACATGGTTCAGTGCTGAAACAAGCAGGGTTTTTTTTCTGACAGGCCATGAATTAAGGGCTTTTTTCCTCCCTGGGGAAGGAGCATCTCTCCTTCATTCCTAATAAGGGCAATGCTGAGATGGATTTAAAAGGTTCTTTTTCTGTTAGAGAGGTGTGATCTGTGATAATCTCCTGTAATCTGGACACTAGGAGCAAACTGAGCATTAGGACTGGAATGCAAATCCACTCTCAGCCATCTTTTTCTTTTTTCTTTTTTTTTTTTTAAATTTTATTTCAAAACTCGTTAAAATACAGTACATTCCTTTTCCAATTCAGGAGGGACATAAAGAAAATGCCTTTCTAATTAGGATTCAAATTTGATTAATTTTTATTAGGTAATCCCAGTTCTAATAATTGCATTCCTCCCTCAGGGATTTCACAACTCTTCTAGAAACTGTACAGTGTTGTTTTGCAGACTGAGTGCTATAAATCTATGTTATCAGTCTCAGATGATTTTCATACTCTGACTGTGTATGGAGTAGATGCTGCACAGTTCAGGAAACATAATCATTTCAGTTTTAACTCATGATTAAAGCTCTTAGATTTACTTTTTCCAAATAAATAATCTAATTAATTTTATTTGTTTTGATTTTGTTGTGTTTTCATTCATAAATTGTTTCTGACCTACCTTAATGTTAGCAAGTATTAGTTTTTTTGCATTTAATTTTGGAGAAAGACATTTTATTCTAGGATTTGTGATTATATTGCTAATTTCATCTGTTATATTCCCTATACAGATATTTGTGTTAGATCAAATGTTATTACTTCTGGTTCCTTCCTGGACAAGAAAAACTTTTTCTACAGCCAAATACTGAAGAAGATGTGATGAACAACAAATAATGAATAGAGAATACTTGTAATAATGCTGGAGTACTGTATATAGGCAGTTGTAGAAGGGCTATTCCCCACTCAGTCATATGAATGAAAAATAACATACATAAAAATTTATGAGTTGAAGATAACATGGGATAGATAAACCACACTGGTACCAAACACATTTGAATCTGGCTGGGTTTTCACCAACAAAGGTGGTTCAGAGAGCCTCATTCCCTCATCAGCTGCTTTGTGACAGGTAACAAAATAGCCAAGGGAGACTCCTACCAGAGCTGGAAAAGACCATCATTTAGCTGTTTTGGGAAGGGCTTCTAAACAAATACTGCAGGATTTGCTGAAGGTGACAGAAAAGGAAACAAAAATTTAGGCTTGCAGAGCTGCCATATCTATACAGGCCTCTCACGGTGGTTGGGTCATGAGGCAAATTAAGACCAGAAGAATGCAGCTTCACTACTGTTCTGCACATTTGGGGTTGAAGTTTTGTACAGAAGGCATATGTATTTCTGTCAAGAGTTATTTCATATTTAGCTCTAACTGTCTCATTGCAGTTTGTTCTTAGGTTATAAATCTAAAATAAATCAATTATTGAAGGACTGGAGATTTACCCCGGTGGATTTTGCAAGGTCTAATGTACAAGATTTCATTCGGAACAGCATTATGGCCCATCTATACTCACCACAAGTAGTGTGGATAATGGAAATATGCCGCAATGAACTCTTTATATTTATGGACCAAGATGGTGAAGCCCCCCTACTGTAAGAGAATATCAGGTTCATGACCACCTGAGGAACCTAAACATACATAAATCCATGGGACCTGATGAGATTCATCCCAGAGTCCTGAAAGAATTGGCTGATATAGTCACCATGCCACTTGCCATGATATTTGAAAAGTCTTGGCAGTCAGGTGAAGTCCCTGGGGACTGGAAGAAGGGACATGTTACACCCATTTTTAAAAAGGATAGAAAGGAGGACCCTGAAAACTATCGCCCTGTCAGCCTCACCTCTGTTCCTGGGAAGATCATGGAGCAGATTCTCCTAGAGGGTCTAACAAGGCAAATAGAAGGCAATGGGCTGATGAAGGACAGCCAACTTCATCAAGGGCAGGTCCTGCCTGACAAATCTAGTGGCTTTCTATGATAAGGTGACTACATCCATGGACAAAGGACAACCTGTTGATGTGATCTATCTTCTGCAAAGCTTTTGACACAGTTCCCCACAACATCCTACTCACCAAGTTGGAGAGATATGGATTTTTGATGGTTGGACTGTTCAGTGGATAAGGAATTGGCTGGATGGTAGCATCCAGAGGGTGGTGATCAATGGCTCAATATCCAGATGGAGAAAAGTGACAAGTGGAGTCCCTCAGGGGTCTGTATTGGGACCTGTACTATTTCATGTCTTCATTAATGATATTGACAATGGGATTGAGAGCACCATCATCAAGTTTGCAGATGACACCAAGCTGAGTGGTGCTGTTGAAAGGCTGGAGGGACAGGATGTCATCCAAAGGGACCTGGATAGGCTGGAGAGGTGGGTCCAGGTGAACCTCATGAGATTCAACAAGACTAAGTGCAGGGTCCTGCACCTGAGTAGGAGCAACCCTCACTATCAATACAGGCTGGGGGATGAGGTTCTGGAAGGCAGCTCTGCAGAAAAGGACTTGGGGGTGTTGGTGGATGAGAAGCTGGACATGAGCCAGCAGTGTGCACTAGCAGCTAAGAAGGCCAATTGCATCCTGGGCTGCATCAAGAGAACTGTGGCCAGCAGAGTGAAAGAAGTGATTCTGCCCCTCTGCCCTGCTCTGGTTAGACCTCATCTTGAATATTGCATCCAGTTCTGAAGCCCTCAACACAGGAAAGACATGGACCTGATGGATCAGGTCCAGAGGATGGCAACAAAGATGATCAGAGGGTTGAAACACCTCTCCTATGAGGACTGGCTGAAGGAGCGGGGCTTGTTCAACCTGGAGAAAGAGAAGGAAGAGAAGAGGAAGAGAAGAGAAGAGAAGAGAAGAGAAGAGAAGAGAAGAGAAGAGAAGAGAAGAGAAGAGAAGAG
>JANHGL010023326.1:48088-65149 GCA_024611195.1 Ceyx melanurus | reverse complement strand
TGTTCCTGGGTGACTTGGTCTAGGTGATCCTGCTGTGTCAGGGGGGTTGGACTAGATGATCTTCTAGGTCCCTTCCAGCCCCTAATATCTGTGAATCTGTGAAGCTGAATCTGTGAATCTGTGAATCTGTGAGATGCATATGGTCAACAAATCTCTTCCTAGAAAGAGGAGGTTTCTGTTCTTTCTCTCATCAGTATTTCATAAAAAAATACAAACATTCCTTTATTACCAAACTAGGAAATCCGAACATCCCACACAATGCAGCGAAAGAGCACAACATGCATGTGTGTGTATATGTTCACATGAACATGTATGCATGAATATAAATGTATCTGCTTGCTAATATATATCTGGATATATATTTATATCTGTTGCATTTGCTATTTGTTGTGAGTGTAGTACCCAAAATAAGCATCTGGCACTGTTTCATATAGTAGGGCCTTTTGACAGCTGATACTAGGGAATGCTGTACGTTTGGGGATTAAAGAGTAATTAATTAGGGCAAGAGAAACATACTGCAGAACATAGATTTCCTGGACTGAAAGCAAGAGTTTCAGGGTACTTATTGATTTAGTTTTCATCTGGCCTACAGCCTAAAATCAAACCCAGTTTAATGCTGTAATTTTTATGGGTGTTTAAGGGTGAAACATATAAGATCTTAACATCACTTGTTAAATCCACATCCAGAATATTGTTACACATCTACAGGTGCCCAAGTATTGAGTTACATACACTGAACATAGAGGGGAGAAAGTCACTGAGAGAAGATTCCATGGAAATAATCTGCAGGTGGTGGAAGGAGATGCTGCTTGTACCATACAATTTGCTGTGTGTTACCCAAGGGTTAATAGGTACAAAGCATTGCAAACAGATGTGACATTCAAGCTATTTAAAGACTAAAATGTTTTCTTGGTTATCACGTGGAATTACTCATTGAACTCCAGGTTAGAAAGTGCTTAAATCATTGCTACATTTATTGCACTCAAAGAACTTTGAGAGCACTTTTTGGTCATCTTCATTTCTGTGTAAAGAGTGAGAATGAAACAAATGGAATATTATGGAAAATTATTTTCTTTTGTTTCCAGAGCAGGTATATCCCCTGGTGTAGTTTGCTAAACAGGTTTAGCAAAGGAAAAGCCTTTTCAGTTGTGCATCATGCAACATAGAGGGTACTTTTCATCCCTTTGGTGTTATGCATTGTTTTACAAGAGAATTAATCCAAATTGTAACCAAGTACTGAGTGTAGATTGGAGATATAAAAGGTTATCTTCCTTAAGGATAAGGGTAAATCAAAAGGATTGCTATTCTCTAGAGCTGACAAAATCAGAAAAGACATTTGAAAACAGAAATATATTTCAATTTATGAAAGCTGTAAGCAAATGGTATGGTCTGCTTTGCTACAGATATCTACATATGCAGACATACACACAAACACATTTTTATTTCATACAACTGTTTGGATCCTAGGAGATATCAGATGAAATCGACATCACTCATTTCAGAAATTTCCATTTCATCACGTTGCTTAATAGTCTCCAAAACAATATTTTGGG
Source organism: Ceyx melanurus (assembly GCA_024611195.1). NCBI lineage: Eukaryota > Metazoa > Chordata > Aves > Coraciiformes > Alcedinidae > Ceyx > Ceyx melanurus. The sequence goes on along the minus strand of JANHGL010023326.1, from coordinate 63,596 downwards.
GATTTGGGTTGTTTCTTTTATTGTCTATGTAAAGAATTTTGCAGTAGCATCATATCCTGTTCTTTCAAGAAAATTGAATATATTTTTAAGAAAAAAAGCTTATTCTACTATCATAAAACACATCAAAAATTAATTTACAGGGGTTATATATGCATATGCAGTTGTCTTTAATTATTCTTCCCAGCTTCTCTTTAAGTTATGTAGCAACTTTAATTTTCCATGCTTCTCTATCAGAAGTCTCTTGTTGATCTCTGTTGTCCTCTTTACCTTCTGCTATACTTGATGCTTGCATCTAAAACACAGTTGGTGTAGCTGCACATCACACTACCATATGTTAATTTGTGAGACAGTGCTTTTAATTGAGGCCTGTATAAATTTCTCAGCATAGGGTTGTGAGACCAAGGAGCTAGGCCATTGAGCCTAGCTCAGCTCCTCAATGAAGTTTGAAAGTAACTTTTGCAACCGGGTAAGTGGATATAATTTCACCAGCCACTGGTATGCAGTTGCACTTAGAAGTGGAGCAAGGAAGAATCCCTGACATGAAGCAGAACTACAGAAAAATAATGAATCCAGAGATGCTGAGTGAGGTACACATATGAAAATGGAAGCAAAACAAGTTCAGTATAGATCTTGGTCAGATTTTGTGTGGAGGACTCTCAGGTCACAATTGTACGTTAGACATTAGGGCATTGATTCAGGATGTAACTCAAACCACAGAGCTATCTTCTCAATGCGGTAAAGGAGAAACCACAGGATAATTTCAGAGGTCTGCTTTGCCAGTTGTGTACGTATAGCAGTTGCCAGTGGCACCTGAAGGATGATCACAACCCAGCAGATACACAAGCACTGGCACTGGCACCACCAGACTAGGCTGGTTCCATCCCTCTCTCAGAGCTGGTCACTTGCTGACTCACTGCAAGGCTCCCTGACTCACCTATGAGTCCCTGGGTTCTCTTCCTACCAAATGCTGTGAGCACCAAAAATAATTACTGGGTGCTCATTTAATTTTCTCAGTATTTGCAAATTTGTTGATGTGGATTGAGTCTCATTCATTAGAGCTAAATGAATTAAAGTAATAGTTAACAGTAATAAATGCAGCTGTTAGATTGTGGATATTATTATCTAGGTTCTTTGGCAACAATCCATTATTTTAAAACAGCATCTGTTGACTTACTTCCTCTAATTTTGTATGGGAAAGGAAAATATATTTTTTCCTTTTTAACAAAGAAAATAGTATAGGATATTGTTTTTGAAAATTTATGTCTGCATATGCTACTAATATTGATGATTAATTCAACAGCTAAATTAATAACCTTTCAAATGTTCAAAACAAAGCAGCAACATAATAAAAATGTCCAACTGCACTACAGTGTAACAAAAGAATATAACTACATTAAGATCTTTAAAGAGTCTTCCATAAAACATAAATGTAAATGTCATTTATGGCTAATATGATGGTGCCATCTGGACAGTCAGATGATGTAGATTCTGGCATTAGGGGTGTCATTCGTCCTGAAAAGCATGAGAAAACCAGAGACTTTGAAAGACGTTGCAAACAAACTTTGACTGGATCTCTTTTGAATATATTAGTGTCACCAGTGAGCAATAATCTGAGTAAAACCCTAGAAAGTCAGGGTTTAAAATACAATAGAGGTCTAGATCTGTATAAATGTAAGCACAGAAAAAGAAGTGAAATGACTTTTTGCAAGATCTTTTCTTATGCATTCCTAAAAGGTATGTATTTCTTCATTCCTACTTTATACTAAAAATCCTGAAGTCAAAGATAGTTTGAGGCAAAGAAAAAGCAAACATATATATTTTCAAGGTAATTAAAAACCTATTACTTCTCCTTACTTATGATTCAAAGCAGTGAACAGAACATCAAATAAATGAAAAGCAAGTACTTTTCCCCAATGTTTTTACTGTACATTTTGTAGAAAAAAAAAAAAAAAAAAAGAAAGGAAAAATATTATCATTACAAGGATGTAATTTTCTAAAACTCCAAGTAGGAAACGTGACAAATACAAGATCAAGTACACAGCCATGTCACAATATATCTCTCCACCTTTAAAAAAAATATACATAGAGTTTTTTTCATGTATTATTATCTCTGTGCCTTGCACCCTTTCTCCACATCTTTTACAAAATCATAGTAACAGTGTGCAATTTCAGAATGGTTCCCAGCAGCCTACCACTGTGAGCCACCAAACAAATAAACAAATGAAAGGACAGTTGCAGTAGCCACCAAAATACTGGAAATCAGAGTTAAAGACAACAAAGTCTGCTGTTTTGGAGGTGTGCATTTCCACAGCCACAGCAATGCTCCCAAAAACCAAATTTGAGATTCAGCTTACAAGCAGTAAAGAGCTCCTGTTATTAGTTAACAAGTGCCTTAGTGAGAGTGAGAGACAGGAGGGAAGGAGTACATCGGAGACTGGGGAAGGGCTATCTTTGAAACAAGGGACATGTGGTACATTCCCTGCTCCAAGACATCCAAATTTAACTTGGTTTCCAGGGCTAATTACGAACCTACTCAATTCCCTGAAATAGACAAAAACTTACATTTCCTGTGATGCTTTTGATACAGTAAAGCCATGTCATGGTGACTGTACAGACAAAAAGCTTTTGTCATAATAGTGTGAAAATCCCTCTTTTCTTTGTCAATTAAATGGAGTGACAATGTGACTTTTGCCAGAAGCCATTTGTATTCATAATGTGGAGGGTTCATGGAAGTTACTGTTGTTTTCCCTTTCTATATCCCTGAATAGGAAATCTTAATCACCAATTTTCCCAGCTTTGATATCAGCACTCCTACAGATATCAATAGCTGCTGCAATCTGCCTTGAGCATTGATAAGCAGAGACTATGAACAAGATGGAAGAAAGAGGATGGGTTGTTTTTTTAATATTATTAGCCCATGGATTTAATTTTTGCTAGGATATAAAAAGGTGTTATTAAAGGTGGGTTATATGGTATATCAGATATTTGACCTTTATACATATCCACCTTTTCATCTGGGAGAACTGGTGAAACTGAAAACAAAAGCAAAAAATGCATGGAGGCATACTTTCTGTTGTGGGGAAAAAAATAACTCAAAAGCAGTCACAGGCAAAACAGAACAGAAACTGTTAAATCCCAACCAAAATCCCACTCAACAAGTATTGTTTCCCCACATGTCACAGTTAACACCATGAGATTATGTTGAATAAATTGCTCTGATCTGTCCCTGTGGATAGCCTACCTGTACTTTTGAGAAAGTCAGTTGCAATGACAACCAGAAATATATCCTAGCACCAGTTTTATATCCACAGATGTGCATTTCTGTGGTTAAAAGAAAAGAAGGTGCCCTTTACAGTTAAAACAAAACAAAAAAATCCTGTAAAACTAAATTGGTGCTGTTAAATCCCTTTTCATCCTCCTAGTTTAATCTTGTATGATGGTTCACCGAGAGTCCGAGTAACTTCTGGAAAGTAATGCTAAATACAACTAGCAAATTCCTTGAAACATTCACGCATGGTTTAGTTAGGGCCAGACAAGAATGGTGTCATACGTGCCTATTCACATTTCGTTTCACCTTCTTTCTCTTTTAATATCCCTGTTACTTATTTGTTTACCTATCATTTTGGCCAGTACAACTGAAAACACTTACTCCCCTCTCTTTCAAAATGCATGGCCCTAGAGCAAACCATGGAAGGGAGAAGAGGAATGGGGAGACATTGGTATTTACACTGTGCTTTCCATTACCCACTCTGAACTCCCAAAAGTCCCTTTTGCCCCTGTTGGGTCATTGTCATCATACTGCAAAAGCATGCCATTCACTGAGAGGCTCCTCTTTGTCCAAATGTTTGTTATCTTTTTTGGGTAGGTGCAACATTGAGATGTGGCAAAGTCCCCCATGTCAAAAGAATGGCTACGTTTAGTTTTTCCCTCCAGAGGCAACATAAGGAGGCTGCGAAATTTGGACTCCGGCTGGCCCAGCAGTGGCTCTTTGTCCGAGTGGCGGGCCACTGTGGAAGTTCTGGAGTCTGTTGTCTCCTCCTTTTTCTGACATTTGAGTTCCAGGGAGGCAAAAGCTCCCATTAGCCGGTCAATATTGTGTTTTGACCTGGAAGGAGGCCTCCACTTGCTGGACAATGTGCCCTGTTCACTTTGGAGGCTATAGCCATCACAGTCACGGCTATTTGCAGAGCTGGAGGAAGAGGAGATGCTGCTCCGCACAGACTGACAGTTAAATTCCATAAGTTCATTTCTCACCACCACTTTGGGGTTGACTTGGGGCAAGACTCCATTCTGAACCATTTGTGCTCCGTTTGTCTGTGAGTAGACATTGCTGACATTAGACATCTTCCCCTGGGAATTGTTGCAGACCTTATAGCGGACCATGAGTATTATAATGAATACCAACAGGGTTGCCACAATGATGCCTCCAATGATAAGAATCATGGTCCCACCCAGGAACTGACTGTGCATTGACTGGCACTGAGGGTAGTCTTCTTTGGTGAAGAACTGGGCACATCCCACAATATTGGTGGCAGTAAGGGTCGTGGCTGTGTCATCCCACATTGCCAGGACACAGAGGTCATAGCCTGTTCCAGAAACAAGGTTGTTTACAACAAAGGCTTTGTTTGTAGCTGGAATCATCCTTTAAAAAACAGAAAAAAAAAAAAAAGAGAGAGAGAAAGAAATTGGTTACTCTTGAGACTAAGGGTAAAGAGAGGAGAACAGATAGAACAGTTTGGGGTTTACTGTTCCAGGTACTGATAAAGAGAAGTCAGAGACACAAAATTCAAACAAACATTCAAGCTTCCCAGCTCTCATGGGTCCAATATACCAGCATTCAAGTAATGCACAGGTTTTGAGGGCCACCTCTCAAATGTGCAATAAAGAGAATGAGAAAAAAACAGAGCAAAGTAGTCTTTTATTTTTTTTCTCCTCTCTTGCATCTGTCCTAATCTTAAATATAGTAAAACTTGAACATCAATAACTTGGAACAAAAGCACATGCCTACAAATAATAATTCCTTCTGAGTGTAGAAATAACCCTTGCACTTACTGAGTCTGAACCTGGCAGTTGTCACATTGCTTCAAGGGAGTCTGAACATTTACTGTCTAAAATCAGCAGGTTGCTTACCTTGTGAAGACAAGGGTAGTTATATCATTCCCTGAGAATACAAGGCAGGCAAGGGCTTATCTCCCTTTCTCCACTCTTCCACCTACTTTCCTCATCCTCCTACTTCCCACTGTGGAAAATATCTCCTAGAAAAGCAACTTTTTTTTTCTTTTCTTTTCTTTTTTTTTCCCAGAAATTTCTCCCTTCAACCACCTTTCAATGTATAAGTGAAAAAGAAGTACTGGCATTGGCAGTATGGGCTGTGGAAGTGTGAGAAGAGGTGGGAAGATGAAGGGATGGAAACAAGAAGATTTATTTTTTAAATAAAAAAATTTACTCAAATAGAAATAAAAAAAACCCAAAACAACAAATAACTAGGCCCAAGCTGTGCTCCAGGTTTGGTCATTTATAGGTATTATTCTTTACTGACACAAAACTTAAGCAGTCATTTGAGCTCATGCAATATCAGAGCATCACTAACATTCAAAATTAGAAGATGGGAATGAACATGGTCTATCCCCACTTCAAACTGATTAAAATTGCAGCACACTAGTGTATTACAGTGGAGAACCCCAGAATTGGTGTCTGGCGGGTAGCCAAGAATAAAGCCAAAGAGATACCGCATTAATATTTCTCTTTACTTCTACATAACAGAGTGAGACAAAAAAGCTGAAATTTAAACCAGCCTATTCTGACTTCTAACTGCAGATCTTTGGCACCAGCAATAAGGGAACCCTACAGGCATTTACACCATATAGCAATCTGGCATTGCTTGTAATTGCAACAGTAAGGCCTGGCCAGAGGGAAAAGGCATATTCCTTGTGGGAATGCCAGGCTTTCTTAGCCTCGAGTCGACATCACAGCTAGCATAAATTGCAGCTCTGCAGAGGCTCTTCTGAGCAGTGGGAGGAAACAGACCTGCACAGAGAAGCATCAATGTCAAGGCACTGCAAAGATTAGCTTCTGATCATCTTTGCATTTATGCATTCACACCACTTACGCAACCATTCATTCTGGCCACAGGAGAGGATGTGGCTCCTCTATAAAAATCAAACACATTAAAAACATCTGTAAGAAAAGTATTGGTCAGATATATAAAGATTACCTGACAGGTTTGTTCAATGTTATATTTTAAATTCTTGGCACATTTATCATCCTAATTGAGATGTTTTGCACAGGTATAGATGAGCTATTCATAACAAGTTGAGAGGACATAAAGCAGTCCTTCTGAAAACTCCCAATACAGTTGCTAAAATAGTTTCTAATGGTCAAAATGGTTCGTTTCAAGTTATTTCTAATTGTTGTCTTCTCCCTGTGGCTCTGAGTACACACTGCTGTCCACAGAAGCTGGTCAATGCCTGCACTCTGTTGAACTGCATTATGAACACACCAAGGATGATATATATGGAATAATCACAGTATGGTCTTAATACTCTTGAACAGTTTCACCAGTCACTTCATATCTCTTTCTGCATCACCTAGTGTTATACTCCACTTTCCACCACCACTCCCAGCCATATGCCTAAAAAATTCTGCAGTGTATAATTCAGAAATTATTTCACTGTGGAACCTCATTACAAACAAGTAGCACTGTCAGCAGAAAGAATAGTCTTGGACTTTGGTCGCAACTCCCAAAAAACAGAGGTATAGCACCATCTGTTATAGTGGTTCCTTTTGATCTGCACTGATGAAACACAGAAGGACCTCTACATTCTCTTCAAGAAAACAACAAACGAGTTTACATAGTATATAGCTCTGTACACTTCTTACACATACAGAAATGCAGTGTAACATACTATGCCAATTTACATATAGTGAACACTGCTAAATTCAATCACTGACAACTTGTTTTCTCAAATACAATTGGACACAAGATTTCAAGGATATGTAACTTCATGGAATATTTCAAGGACTGCCAGGTAACAATAGTGGCATGAAATGCAAAGCTAGTCCATTTTTTAAATATACAGCCGTGAGGCCATAACGAATACTAAAGCTTGTCCAGGTTAATTGACGCTCATCGTGGTCCTTATAAGAACTGAGTGGTTTCTAAACTCAATCAGTCTTGGAAGCTACAGCTGTGATAGTATTGGGAATAATAATAGCCTTATAAAAGATCATAGTTGAAATCCCAATTATGGGAAAAGCAATCAACTCTCCATATATATGTAAAATTAATAATTTTGGATGTTTCTATAAATAAACTTCGAAAGTTCTTGTAAAATATTAAAATTAATGTTATTGTTAAAGAACAGCTGATCTTTGAAATAAACACTAAGTTCAAGAGTGCTAGGAGTTAAGTGATTAATCTCAGGCTCAGTTTTATAGCTTGCAATGAAGATTATCTCACTTTCATGAAGTTGCCAAATTGTAAGAGTATTTTGACATTCCTCTATGCTTTAGTCCACCCTCCCCAAACATATCACCACTCATCTATGATGGATGGCATCTCTTAACATTCCTAAAATCCATGGAGACGCATTTTCATCCTGGGATATTGATGACTCTTTGATTGTCCTCAACATGGGTAGCTTCCAGATGATGCTCCAATCTCTGTTTTGCTGTCAAACAGGAAGAGCATCTTCATGGCTGCTCTGTACATCCAGCACCATTAATCATAGAATCATTCTGGTTGGAAAGAGACCTTCAAGATCCTAACTTTCAACTGTAACCTCAGTACTTCCAGGTCACAACTAAACCATGTCCCTAAGAAACACATTTACATGTCTTTTTAATACCTCCAGAGATGGTTACTCATGCTGCTGTGTCCTGCCACTGGGACTCAATAGCTAGGAGCTGCCACAAAACTAAAAAGGTTCATTGAAACCATGTCTAGGCAGAGATCCTGCAAGATTTAATTCAGTTATCAGCAATGCAGAAAGTTGGTTTCAAGTAGCAAGAATCTATATCCCCATTCAGTGGAGACCAAAAACTGCTTTTGAAATTTGTTAGCATTTGAAACTCAGAGGATCCTAGTGCTCCCATGTTAGCCCTCAATAGAAAATTGAGAAAATTGCAACATTATCTTGGAGGATAGGAGCCTGATACTGCCCACCTGCTCTTCAGGACAGTGTGATCTTGCAGAGATGCTTCTTATCACAGAAGAGGAATAGAGATTTAAATTTGAAACTAGCTTTTCTTTAGGGAAAAAATGGGCAACAGTTGACTAAATGCAAGAGATCAACTAACAAAACACTTGCTTATTTTTAAACTAATTATAGGTTTTAATGTGTACAGTTTAAGGAGACCAAGAATAGTGAGGACTGGGAAACCAAATGAACATTCAAATACGTTAACAGCATAAGAGCAACAAGAAATTTGAAAATCTCCTTACAGAAAAGTCATTGTCCAGACACATAAGACATGGTAATTTCTGTGTTTCTTCTCTGGTTTCTTTTACTTGGGGTAGGAGGAGCAGGCAAATTTCCTCCCCATTGTGCCATGATTTTGTTACATGATTCTTAAGTTAGAATCTAAATCCTATCTAAAGTTCAAAATACCCCAAGGAAAACTATTGATATAAGAACATTGTGTCTTTGAAAATCTTTCCTCTAAAGAGTTAAATGAGGATGGGGTCTTACAAGTGACCTTAATTTACAAAAAAATCCCTCCTCTCTCACCCTTTGGCATAATAGCATCACTTATTGGAAGAGGAGGAGACAGGATTGTGGCATGGCATAAGCATCTGAAATTAAACAGCAATAGACTGATGTTACTGTAAGAGTTTATGTGTGATAAAGAGCTCTGAAGCTGAGCAGAGAATTTACAAGGCTTTTGCAAAAAATATATTCCCTTCAATCCACAGAAATTTATGTCTCATTTTGTGAAAGAACCAAAATGACATCATGAAGCCTTTTTTTATAAAAGGAATGATAGTTCTAGTGCACTTCTTTGAAGTCACTAGAAGTCACTAGAAGTTATTTTCTATCACCACCTTGTGTGTCCTTGTAGACACAACATATGGAAAGCAAGTAATTTTGTAATTACTTCAGTGTGTGGTGATATTAAGAAAATCAGAAAATGAATTGCTTAGAAATGCAGGAGAAAAAGGTTTGCTACAGACTTCACTCATAATCCCAGATGCAAGTGAGCACTGAAGCTTGCAGGAAATTGACTATGATGAGAAATTAGGAGACATGAGTTTTATTCTCTATTTTATCAGCTATACTGATATCAAGCTCTACTTTATCAGTAGCTCTCTGTTCCTGAGAAATCATTTTGCTGTACTGTAAATCATCTCATTTAAAAAATGGGGATAATGCCAGCAATCTCTTTTCAAAGAGGCCTGTAGTGTATGGAAGGAAATGAGTAGATTCTATGATTACACTGTAATATACAAATGGGTTCTTTTCTTTTTCATAACACTAGGGATTAGCAAGATTGAACTGCTGGTTAATACTGTGGTTATGCAAAACAGAAAAATTACAGAAGAAACAGATTAGGCTAATTGGCTAGGCAATCCTGTTCATTTTCTCCATCGAAAGAATGTACGATACTATCTAGTTTTAGACTGAAACTGCTTTAATCACAGAACTTGCAGGGAGCTGTCAAGGCAATTCCTTTGGGAAGATGCTTGCAACTCTCAAGACTCAATTTTATAATGACATGCTATACTATGTTGTTTTTCTCATGGTCTCTTTCTTATTGGTTTGGTTTGGTTTGGTTTGGTTTGGTTTTTGGTTGTTTTTTTTTTTTGTATTATCAAGAGCTATATGTTATCTATATTGAAATAAAATTTCTCATTTTGAAGTGAATGTTAGGAGTTTAAAATGGAAAGTCATATTAATTTAGTAAATGCTTGTATTTGAGGAGAAAAATGCCTAGTTTCTTGGGTGCAAATTTTCTGTGCACAATACAAACTCTTCCTGTTAGATTCTATGTCTACATGCCATGTTCCAGGGGAGCCACCACTCAAGAAATGGTTCATGTCTCTGCTGGTAAATGCTGTTTTCTTCCAGTGACTTCAGAACCTGTATTGCAAAAATAGCCCTTGGAATATTAACTGCTGAAGCATGCTGGAAAAAACACTCAAGGAACCATACCAGTCATTAGCAGAATAGATGATGGAGTTCTGGGGCATGGAAATGTTTCTGAACATAAAGTATCCTTCAGACCCTCGTGGATATAGCTCAATAACACACAGATCTTGCCTATTACGACAGAGATAGTAGTAAGGTGCTATTTCATTGAGGACAATTTAAGAAAGAAGAAAGGAAATGCTGTATCAGGTCTAGAGAAGAGCAACTAAGCTGGTGAAGGGCCTGGAGAACAAGCCTTATGAGGAGCAGCTGAGGTAATTGGGGCTATTTAGTCTGAGGAAAAGAGGGCTGAAGGGATATCTTATTGCTTTTTACAGCAACCTGGGAGAATGTTGTATAGAGGTAGGCACTGGTCTCTTCTCACAAGTAACCAGTGTTAGAACAAAAGGGAATGGCCTTAAGATTTACTGGAGGAGGTTTAAACTGGATAATAGGAAAGACAGTTTCAAAGCAGTCAGTGGCAGGGCACTCTTAGGCACATGACTATCATCAAAATGATGACATAAGTCCAGGTTCCCACTGCATGTGGACCAAGATCACAAGAACAGAGTATTTGGTTGAGTACAATTAAAAATTAAACATAGGTGAAGTTCTTTCAGAAAAGAACAAAACAAAACAAAACCCTCAGCAAGTTTGCTGATGCCACCAAACTGGGAGGAGTGGCTGACACAGCAGCAGGCTGTGCTGCCATCCAGAGAGACCTGGACAGGCTGGAGAGCTGGGCAGGGAGAAAGTTAAGGAAATTTAACAAGAGCAAGTGTAAGGTGCTGCATCTGGGGCACAACAACTCCATGTATCAGTACAGGCTGGAGGCTGATGTATTAGAGACCAGCTCTGGAGAAAGAGACCTGGGGGTCCTGGTGGACAGGAGGATGACCATGAACCAACAATGCGCCCTCACGACCAAGAAGGCCAATGGCATCCTGGGATGCATTAGGAGAAGTGTGGCCAGCAGGTCAAGAGAGGTTCTTCTGCCCCTCGAATCTGAGTTGGTGAGACTCCACCTCGAGTACTGTGTCCGGTTTTGGACACCCCAGTTCAGAAAAGATAGAGTTTTACTGGAGAGAGTACAACTTCTTCCCCAGTTTTTTTCCAGTGTAAATTTGTTTTTCTTGGCAACACAGTTTACGTTGTCTGATAGAAGCCACAGTGCTTTAATTCAGTGACAATACCAATTATATATCTTTATCTGAATGTGTAATTTGAGGCATATTATGAATACTCAGATAATAACATAGTCCCTATTAACAGAGCTGCCAAATGTGTCATTTCACAGATCCTTTGAACTATTCTTTGTTTTGAATTTAATATTATCTTCATTTTACCAAGAGGAAACTGAAACTAAGATCATGAAATACATGGCTTCAGAAAAATTCTAACACATTTTTTCAGTTATGTCAGGGTCCTATGAGAAAAAGTTCAGAGTGGTGAAATGACTTCTACAAGATGATACAAAATACCAATGTCAGGGTTAAAAATCAGAGCTCCATAATCTGGTTGCTGTTCCTCTAAGCACCTGTAAACCTTGCTTTTCAGAAGACAAGACTCCTCAGTCTATACACTTTGTGTCTCGTTTGCTCTTCTTGTGAACAAAGCATACACCAGTGGGAACAATGTAACAACTGCATTTTTACCTCCCATACTTCTAATAATGCAAAACATGTCAGAGTTATTTAAATACACAAGTAATAATTTGTAATGCAGAGGTAGGTACAATCTTTTTTTTTCCCCCTTGCTTAAGACAATTCACAGCTATCACAGTTATACAGCACACTATATTTGTTATCAGCAGAATGCCATTAACATCTTTCCTGTTACCCTTTTTCAGTTCCACCGCAGTTTCTTCATGTCATCTGTTGAAGAAATGTTAGGAAGGGTTTATTTCTGACTCAGACAGAATCAGGGAAGTATCTAGATTCTGGTGACAGTCTTCTCCTGTGAAACTTCATATCTACATAGCCTACATTTCTTTTAAAATACATATATTTTTTTTTAGTTTTTCAAACAAAATATATATTTCTAAAGTTCTAATATTTAATCAATTATTGTAAAAGTTTATGTTGCAAGTGCAGTGACACAATGAGCTTGGACTTGATGCAAATCACTATAAAACATTTTACCTTTTGATATAACTTATCTTTAATAAAATTGTATTTTACTGGAAACAGTTGACTTTCCAAGTCAGGCTCTTGTCAGACTCAAGGGAAGCAATTAGATATAATGCAGGCCACCTGGTATGACAGTAATTAGACTCTAGATTTGTTGTTTTCAGAACCCAAAGCTGCACTGTGAAATTAGCTGAGAACTTTAATTAAACCTGTAGTAACAACTTAATTTTATTTCTTAATTATTATTTTATTAAGAATATAGATGAACAGAGGGCTGAATGGCTCAATGAACTAGTGAAAAACTAATATAGCTATTTCTCTTTGTAATAGCAGTAGGGATCAGAACCACCTTAGCTGTTATGAACAGTTATTATCACAAGTATCCCTCTGGCTCTTTGGCATCTACAGAGAATTAATTAAAAGGCAAAAACTGGTGTGCAGTTAGCATCTCCTACTGTCAATTTAGATTCCATGTAGGCAAGTAAAGCAATCACGGACTATATGTACATTAATACTAGCATTATTGCTCAGGGCATTTTGATGACTTGTCAGCATACCCATTCACCATGCACAGATTGCATTTACAGAACTTATTCAGGGCAAACTTGATTTTTGCAGGAGAAATGGGGTCAGAAGGTCTGTCCCAGACCTACATAGAGGTGCTCCAAATCTGTTAGGGACATAGACAGTGAATCCAAGCAGATCCAAACCCTTGATATAATGAGGATGTTTGGACTACATATAGTCAGATTTGCACACTCCAAACTTCATGTTACGTAAATGCAAGGTCTTCAGGACTGAAACAGTCCTGTTTCACCAAATTTCTCATCAATGTAGACACAGCTATGAGTAACAATGGGGGACTGGGGTTTTACAACACATTAAATACAGAGAGATAATGTTAACAAAACAAAAAGAAAAGTCTTTATTTTCACCTATCTATGCATGGCATTTTGAAGACAAACATAAGCAACTACTTAAATAAGGCCCCCATATATATACTTTGTTGCAATGTGAAGTTAAAACCAACACATAATACAAAGTTAGGGGACATGAGTAATATTGTTATTATGATAACACCTGTTGTGCATTGATACTTAATTCACAGCTCTGAGCTTGGATAATGCTTATCATTGGTCTCTTCTATAATGTCTAAAATATCTGTAAACACTTGCACCTACTAATAATATTAAGTATTAATGACCAGGTATTTAGCCCAAAATATCAAAAAAAGATGACAGAAACAGGATCCATTGATCTCTACTGACAGATGAATGCCTTTGAAGCAAAAAGTAGCTCTGCCAGTGAATTCAATGAGATGTTTCATTTGTAGGACCAAAAATAATCTAGCAAAGCACCCCAAGAATGGCAGATATTCTTGAATAACATTCATCAACACAGCTATGTGAGAAATCAAAAGGGAATGGACACTTATGAAGGCAGAATTTTGTTTTCAGTTTGCAGCAAACCTTAGCTGTAACACACCATAATTCTGGATTTCTATATATTAAATTAGAATTTCTACTATCTGTCACTGTTAACTGGTGCTTTACATCAAAGGTTATGATTTACTAGTTATGAGCTTTGAACTAGAAGAAAAACAAATAATACAAATCTTACGGGATGAGCAAGAGGATTATTTTTGTAGAATAGTGCCTCCATACAGAAGGGATTGAGATGTTCTGTATTTAAATCATTACTCTATAAAATCTTTTAATAAAGCTCATCTAGTCCATTCCTGTTGCCAAAAGCACAATTGTTTCCTGACATGTAACCACATGTTTTATTTCGGCATGATAGGATTATATCCCTATACTACTTCTATTTAAAATAGCAATAACATCCTTAGCATAGGTTTTGAAAACAGGCAGAGCTCAGTAATCTAATTTTCACTTTTCACCATTTATACTCTTCACAAATTTCTACTCTTAATTAGTCCTAATTTAGCTCCCTTAGGATAAGAAAAGTTGCATGATCGCATTCTCACCAAATACAGTGATGATACTGGTGTGTGCCTTTTTTATCTTTAGGCTTGAAATTTACACAATACTACCAAATTAGTGTCTAATAAACTTTTTTTTTTTCCAAACATAACAAATAAATTTCAAGCAACATATGAAATCCTTATATTAAAAAGGAAAATATTAAATACACTGATGTCAACAGCAGATTCTGTAAAACCTAAACCAAAACAAAATTCTAATTATATTTATTAAGTAACCAAAGAGTAACTAATAATACTCTTTAAGATTTTGGAGAGAGAAATCAGCTTTCAGAAAAGCTATGCTTACTAGACCAATTGGTAACCTAGTAGTTCCTTTTAATCCCATACATAAAGGTCTTCATTATATCTTTTAATGACTACCTCTGAATTCATATATTTAAAAGTTACTAAAAAAAATACCAATCCCAAAATAACCAAACATTGGTGACTTCTGTAAAGTTCAGGAAATGCTGAATGCACTCAAGTTTTTCAGAGAAGCTTGTTCATACATACCTTTTACCCAGTTATATCTTCATTTGTCTACTTGGTCACATATTTCGAAGGATTCTTCCAGTCAAGTAGAATCTGCTTTTTACATGTGTAATTCAAAAAATATCCATTCTTTACCTTATCATCGATCTCACAAAAATCCTTGAGAAGTTTTGCAATATGTCTAGATGGCCAAACACCACTATCTCTGAAAGACCAGTCCTGAAGACAAGGGGTAAGATTCTCCTCGAGCGGAAACCCAAAGTCACATAGTGTATTGACAGAAAAAAGCTGTCGTTCCAAGATACTTCAAATTTCAGCTCCTGAACAAGCCAAAAAGAACATACTGCATGACTATACTGATGGAGATGGGGATAAAAAAAATGTCTCTTTAAAGGCAGCCGGGTCTCAGCTTTTCACAAATACTAGCCAGGTCCCAGAAGCACTTTCAGAAACTGCTTGGGAGGTAGTGCAGTATATGGACTTGCTGTATAGTATGTTCCCCATGGGACATATAACTGAGCAGAAGGTTACAGCTATTCTCTGCACTAGCTAATATTTTTTCATGGCAGCTTTGTGAGCATCCTGCAGCACAAGTGTTATAAGAGTATATTATTGAAACGAGAATCTCAAAATGAATAAGCAAAGCACCTCACACAACTTGCCAAAACATCCATTATCAGAGACCTCCTACACTGTGCTGTATCCCCTACAGAACAGCTCATCTCTGAAAGCACAGGCCTGTGAAACAGTGGCTTCCATCCAGCTTCTTTCTGTGA
>JANHGL010023326.1:0-46820 GCA_024611195.1 Ceyx melanurus | reverse complement strand
TGGAACAGGCTGCCCAGGGAGGTTGTGGAGTCTCCATCTCTGGAGACACTTAAGAGCTGCCTGGATCTGTTCCTGGGCGACTTGGTCTAGGTGATCCTGCTGTGTCAGGGGGGTTGGACTAGATGATCTTCTAGGTCCCTTCCAACCCCTAATATCTATGAATCTATGAAAAACAAACAACTATTAGAAAGATAGTAAAATTAATCAAGGCAGAGGAAGTTCAGATGGTGGATAGATATTAAGAAGGCTGTTGAAAAGGGAAAAGAAAGACCAGAGCAAGACTAGGATATAAATTGAAGTGAAAATGTCACATGTGATATATTGCCTGGAAACAAAAGCAAGTAATTGATAAATTTGAACTGTACACTTGTCATTCTTCTCTGCAGCCAACTTCGGTAATTACCTCGTAAGTTTTCTACTGTATACTGATGTCATTTTTTTACCAGTTTTATGCCATTATGCCCCAGTCAAGGAATGAAAGTAGAATCTAAAATGTTATTAAAAATTAAGTAAGCTAACAAGGCAGGTTAATTTCTGACCCTTAAGATTTAAAAAAAAGCCTTTTAATATATATCTTCAGATCATCCTAAAAGCTTCAGGAATCAAACCCAAATATAAAGTACCAAGTATATTGCTGTGTGATACCTCACAGTCTTTTGGCACCTGAGTCAAGATTTTTTAATCTAAGAATCTGAGAAAAACAGAGATGTACTATGACCTGCATCTTCAAAAAATGACAGTTGTATTTCTGATGTCCTGGGAAAAAAAGATAGTTGATAGTATTAAGTGTAATTCCTCTGTCTGTCATGTCAACATAAGGAAATGTCAGAAAATACCAGGAGGTAGCCAAACTTCTTCAGTAAACAGTAACTCAACCCAGCATGAATAATTACCTGCATTTTTTATTTTATTAGTTTTGGGGGAGTTTTATGACATATAATAATAATTTTGCCTTCAGATGGAACATTTATTATTAAACACAAATCCCTTCCTGTTTTTCTGAATCTTGTCTCCTTACCACTCATGCATCCAGCTGCCCTTCAGAGAATATATCTTGCCAAATGAAAGACACAGTGCATATAATTTCATTATTATTTCCTAATTTTCTTCTGCTCTTTTATGATCATTTGGAAAAGTGGAATGGGAAGTGGGGAAGAGAAAACAGAGCCAAAAGCAATTGATACATCTGTTGTAAAATGGTGAGCCAGGGAGATAGTGACAATGAATATATCCCCTGTGCTACAAGGGAAAGGAAGAAAAAAAACCAAACCAAAAAAACCAACCAAACAAAAACAACCCCCCCCCAAAAAACCCCAAACAAACAAACAAACAAAAAAAACCCCAACCAAACACAAAAACCCCAACAAAACAAAACCAAAGCATCAAACATTGAACTATTAAAGAGAAAAATATTCCAGTTGGTATCTGATAGACTACTGAACAGTGTCCCCTGGGGATACACTGAAGTCAGGCAGCAGGTGACTGAAAATCGTAGTCTTCTAGGACATTACTGCATATGGCAGTGAAGGCGGAGCTGTGGTACAAAGTATTCTGCTTCCTTCCATTAGCCATTGCTTTAAGAAGAAGAAACACTCCTATCATTCCCAAACAGATTCTTGCAAGCATAGGGAGCCTCATGACAACAGAATTGGTGAGGCAATTCTGGATGAATGAATGCCACCAGAACCATCCTGTAATGCCCTGAATCAATGAAGGTGCTCAGTTCAGCTGTCCAGGTGCAAGCTATTACACTGGGACAGTCTCATTTTGGTTAATGTTGGTATGACAACACAAGATTAGATTTCCATACTGCTTGATCTATCCTATTATTTCTTTCATGTGGACATGACAGCAGCAGGCATTTAGTCCTCCTCATTAAATTTTATCTTTAAAGGGAATGCAGACATACTCTAGGAACATTTGACAGCACAAAAGATAAACCCAGTCACACTCAAGCTATTTGGCTACACACAAAACATCTTTCATCTTAATATATCTGAGATACTGCCTCAGAAAAAAATTCCTCCCACTAATTCAAATCCAACTAAAACATATTCAAGCTCATTAGCAGAGGAATTGAAATACCATACAATATTTCTAATAGTAAATGTGAAGCTGAAGTATTTATGGAAACAATGCATAGCCACACTGATAAATTCATTTTGTATCATGTTAACATAGAGGTTGCCGTGAATTATGATAGCTTTCTATGTTTCAAAAAGCCAGACAGTAAATTTGAGATGAATTAAAAAATATATCAAGTCAGTTAGTTATTCTACTGATAGTCACAACATGTCACAACCATCCCATTTCTAAAGATGAGGAGAAATAAAATTTATCCATGAAAACTGTGAACAAGTCATCAAGCAGAGTGTGGGACCCAGGACACTATTTTCCTGGGTTTTTATAGACAAATGTCCCATACACTCGGCTGAAGTGTCATGCTTATTCTCTCTGTCTCAAGTAATTTTGAACTCTTTTATGCAGTTAGACAGATACACCAGAAAAGGTCATCCTTCCATATCAGCAGAGGCTCTCAGAAGAGAAGCAACATTAGAGGTCATGAGCCCATTTAGGAGCTCAAAGGAAATTAATTTGCAAAAGGGATTCTATTTTCATGGCAGAACACAGCTGTGATATTCAGTTGTACTTTCCTGAGAATTACAGGTGGGGCTTTCCACTTATTTCAGGCAGTGAACTCTGTGGAAATTATTGTTGACTGGGATGCTATAGTGGTTAACAGCTGCCTATCCCCTATTACTGTAAGATCTCATGTGAACTGAGGTGAAGGGGATCTTCAGTGACTTACTATTTTGTTCATGATTATTATGCAAAGCACTTATGCTAGATCGCAACTCCTATGTCCTGCAGAAACTGTGTCCTATCACACAGGCTAATTTTATCTCCAGAAGGTTGTTCTGGAATGACAAGATCTCCAGGCACTGCTCGCAGTTATGTTTGCCTGTGTTTTGTAATTGAATGGTCAAAGCAAACTCCAGAATGCTGTTTCAGGCTCTTCTGTCACAGTCTTTCTGTGGGAAAAGTGTGGTGTCAGCTAACAGCTGACAGGACTATTCTTACTATTCTTACTAAAGGAGTCTTTTAAATTGAATCAGAGGTCTCAGAACCCATAGTAACTGTGTATACACAGATATCTGACAGTATAAAAAACCCCAGTTTGAGACACAATTTATGCATTATTAAAAAGTTAAATCATATATCATGTGTTTCCCCTCCTCAGTGATCGAACTTGTGGATAGTCTCAAGAGATCAGAAATGGTTATCTGTCAGAATCTTGAGCATCTCTCTTATCATGAAGCTGAAAAAATGAATTTAATTCTCAGTGGAGAGTAAGGGAGAATTGCATTTGCCAGTTCTCAAAAAAAGAACTAAAGAACTATTAACTCACTGAAGAAACATCTGGAGTATTCTTATATTCAGAGAAGAGCATTGTCACATTGTCATAGAAACATGAAAAGGTGTTTATTTAGAGACATTTTTACCATCATAGATAGATTGAAAAGCAAGCAGGAAAACTGTAAGATTAAGGAACCAACCCACTAACAAACACTGGAAACATGTTTTATTATTTAAAATTGATACATAGGAATTGCTTACTTCTTGTAAATTAAGAAAACTTATTGAAAAATAAAATGGGAAAGTTTGAATGGTAAACTTTTAGTATCAACCATTAAGCTTTTAGTTTCTGAGTTAGAAGAGGGACAAAATCTTTTGCAACAAAAATCTCTGTGAAACATGCACAACAATGCACCAAATAAAGAGAACCAGGATGATTCATAGTGAGTTTTGCAATAACATTGGGAAAAAAAAGCATTTTTTTTAATTTTAGAATGAGAACATAAGGTGTAAAAATCACTAATAGCAAAAAACATTGTCTCCTATGGGAAAACAAACAAACAAACAAACAAACAAACCCCAACCAAAACAAAAAAACCCAGAAAAAAGTAGAAAAAAAACCAGTACAGGTAAGTAATAAAGCCATTTCCTAAAGCAGAGGTTTGGAATTTGGCCACTTTCTGGTTATTGCATACATAGCAAAGGAAAAGGAAGAATATAAGGAGCATCTAGGCTAGAAAGAAATGGATAAATTTAATTTTAGAATGCTCTACAAAAGGCCAGAACACAGCTACATCCTTTTGTGAAACCAAAGTTGGATAAAAACATTTCTCAGCAATCAGAGACACTCTGCTTCTTTTAAACCTGAGCCTGGACCAAAACCACTGTGTGAAGTGCAACAAATACATTACTGAAAAGGAAAGTAAAATCCATCCAGAAGGAAAACAATTTTTAGTTTATAATGACCACTGGAGGAAGAAAAGAAGACAGTGATAGATTCCAATAGTAGCATGATATTATTCCCTAGAACTATTTTTCTCTGCTGAAGGATCTTAGGCAAGTGCCACTGATTTTTAGTACATGAGTAAGATGTACTAAAATATTGTCTACTAGTTTCTTAACAAGTTAACAAATGAGATGCAGCAAACTGAAGTAAGCTGGCATGAGTCATCTGATAGCCTAATGGCATAACCCAACAACTGCATGCAAGCTTCCCAATATTCCAGGCTGTGCATCCCAAGAGTGAATCCATTGCAAAGAGGAAAACATGAGCAGTGTTTATTGTATTGTCTTCTTGCAGGTACTAGCCATATCATAGAATTATAGAATAGCAGAATGCCTTGCATGGGAAGGGACTTCTAAAAGTCATCTAGTTCAAACTCCCTGCAGTAAGCATGGACATCCTCAACTAGATCAGGTTGCTCATATACCTTGCAAGTATATATTTGGCTCTCTTCATGTTACTTTTCAGTCATGGAAAGTACACAGTACTTACATTTCTAAGTACTTGGAAAGGAATTAAATCCTACCTTTAAACAAGGTCACCTATTAAATGAGTTTTCAAATAAAAGACTGCTCAAATTTAATGTCTCCCTTTTATTTTGGAGAACCACAATGGATTTATTTAGGATTCATAGCATAACATTAAGAAGAGACTAGAATTTCTTATGCTTCAATACTTCCAATTGATTAAAGTTTTACCTGACCCCTGAGATTTACCTACTTACATCTTAAGTTATAGAATTTTACTGAATATGGGTTGAGGATCAAATACACTCAGACAATGAGCAGTTGGTCAAATGAATAAACTTTTGCATTAATATCAAATACAACAAGTGCCCGGTATGCCATCAGTCTGTTGATATAGCTACATCCAGTTCTGCTAGGCTTATTACTTCTTTACCATGATTAATTATTAGTCATCATACGTGATGGTTTATGAAGTCATGGATATTTCATTGTCTACCAGTAGAATAAAAGCTTCTACATGATATAGACACCCATATGAAGTCATTACAGATATTGAAAAACAGCTTGTTAATAATTTTATGGAACTATTCTATAAATAATATGCAATAACGTGTAAGAGCACTCTGTATGGTTGAAAGTGAAATGAAAGAATGATTTGTCTTTATCAGCCCTACAAAAACTTTTAAAGCAGTAACTAATGAAAAGACTGGCAGATTGCTCTGCTCTTCAAAGTTTTAAGTCTGGAGCCTGAAAAATTCTGTCTTCTTCACTCTTAAAATCTTCTCTGAGCTTTCCTACTGTAACTCCAGATAGCATAAGTGAGTAGGATGTGTAAAAAATGACCCTGAGAGCTAAAATAAGATAGCATGAAATACAACGTGACTCGAATACACAATTATATTAAACCTGCAATTTTTTGCCTGCTTGGATGATACAGAATCAATTGTCACCTCTACTAGCAGAAAAAGGAGTGCTGTCCTCATACTGTCAAAATGAGCAGTAGTAGGAACTTACCAAGTATTCATTGATATTTAGGAGCAAAAAAGATCAGCTGAAGCATTGATTACCAGCATCAAGCAGCATCAAAACCTCAGTGTGACCCCTCTAAAAAAAAAACAAAACAGTAAAAAGCCAGACTGCATAATTCCTAGAAATGGGAGTAAAATATATAATAGAAAATGTTAAAAAACCAAACATAGAAATAAAAGATTCCAGGCTTCTTGAAGAGCACAGCCAGCACTGCATTCTAGGGCACATTAGTTCTATGGTTCCATTTTCCTGTACATATACTTATCATGAGTATTATCAACAAGGGCATTTAACTCAACATTTCTAATAGCCAATTAAATCCTTTGAGGAATATAAGCATGTCCCTCCTTAACCACTATATGGGCAGGGAAAGTTCATTACATCTGCAGTCAAGGAAAAACAAAATCTGTTACCCTCAGTAAAACATTTTTCCATCTTTTCTCAATAAATGATCTCCTCATAAGTACTGAAGTACAGATGAAAAAGTATGATCAAGGGAATAAAGTAGACAATAATTCCTTATGAAGTCTTGCAAAGCTGTGCTCTACAGAGCAGAACTGTTGATTTTAGTTTCCCTGCGGTGGACTGGGTTCTAAAGTGTTCTAAACTGCACACTTGATACACAGATGCTGGGCTCTGAGATCCTTCTCTAAATGACAGTTGAGTCCCTTTCTAAGTCATGCCAAGACAGGGCTGTTGACGTGACGTGAAATTTGGGTAGGCACTTCCATGTCTATGGTTGGACTTCAGTAACACTAAACAAACACTGGACGCAGTGCTTGTCTTTTTGCTTGAGGAGACAATGAGAATCAGACTTGAGCATCTTGACTGATGAGATGACCTTTCCTACTTTGTTGATGAGGAATTCAGTCAGCGTGGAGAGAAGGGTTTTGTTTGGTTGGTTTTTTTTAAGTTTAATTTCCTTTTTTATTTCTCTGCCTCACCAAAATGAAGGCGTGAGAGGTACCAGAAGATGAAGCTGCAAACCTGCTGAACAGCAACTCTGACTAAACAAAAGCAGAGGATGTGGCCTGTACCTAGGTGTCTGTAAGAGAAATCTCCACATTTGTCCACAAAAATTGCAGCAAAAGAAGAAAAATGAGAATGGTCTAACAAAGGCTGTATTTTGTCATTTAATTCTCATTGGGAGCTTCCCTTCTTTCCTCACACTCTTGAGACATTTTAAGCAGAACACAGTCCTGTTTTGTTCCTTATGCCTTTCCCAGTAGATTATAAAGGTAAGAATAATCTTGTGTCCAATCATCTCAAGGTCTTTTTATCCACTTTAAGATTCACAATTGCTTTCAGAAGAGACATTCAGAGTGTATGTAGTCCTTTCCTGGCCATATGCATACTGTCTTTGCAGGTGTGTTTGTTCAATCCCCTGACATTCAGTGTGAATCTTTTTCCTAGACTTGATGTGGGAAATATTTGCCCTACTGTGATGATGCTGGAAATCATTATCTGGTGATTGCAATGTGCTGCATTCTGGGATGAAGTGAAGATAGCTGTAGCACTGCAGAGAACTTATACAAGCTGCTGCCTTTTACATAACTTGGAGGAGTTACTATCTAATATGCCTCGGAGGCAGATTAAAATTAACTAATCTCAGCTAACAGTAACTACAGAGTGAAACGATTCCCCACAATGCAAGTACTTCTCTCTTCCACATTACCTTGACTACAAGCCACAAGTCAAAGATGAATATGGTCCTAAATTCATGTGGCTATACACCTAATGAAGTTATAACTAATGCATGGTGATTAAACTTCAATGAAATACTGAAAAATGCTTGATTGATTTTAACTACTCAGGTGTAGAAAATAATTTATTCTGTCATGACTAAACTTTATAACTGTGTTTCAGAAAATTAGTTGTTTTTAATGACAGTTCTGACAACTTTTTGCAGTGCCAAAGAAAAGGTGAATGAACAGAAATGTTTTTGTAAACACTAGCGTAATTTCTCGCTCCATAGTCTAAGTGGTGGCCTGCCACAAGTTTCACCTGGGTCTTTTTCTTTCATGTGTGCTCTGGATTTGTCTGCAGATACCAGCCTCTTTATTCTCTGAAGTGTCCCAGAACTTTCATACATGTATTTCTGAATTCACTGCTATGTGGATTTATTTTCTTTTCACCTTGCTATGGAATTAATCACTCCACCCTCATTCCAGCACGAAGACAAATGCAATTGCTGCTCCTGAACATATGGTACAGCCTAAAAAAGGGTTATCTTGTAGGAGTATATCTGTATGGATCACTTATCACGCAGTCCCAAACAGGATTTAGAAGATAGCATCACTTTTTCTTTCTCAAAGTTCATGTTCAGCATTTTTCTGTCTACTGCTTTCCAACAGGCTCATGATTCCTCAAAAGAGGAAAGCCCACTCCCATTACAACTGGCCTTTTATGTATTGATCAGAAAACTTGAATTTGCTCTAGTAGTTGTATAAAATGACAAAGCAAACACAGAGAAGGTATCCTCCTTTATGTGTTTATAATTTCTGTGTGACATTATGCCACAGTTTTTTGTCTCCAAAGAAAGTAACCAGTAATCACATGGAAAGACAGATTATCAAAGTTAGAAATTTCTGTGCTGCTCTCCATTTGAGAAAGATGTTATAGTATTTTATCCCAAAGCAATCTTTTTAGATTACAAGGTTTTTCTCCCTCAAGAACCTATAAACACCTGCACAGGGAAACATGTGACATCTAAGTGTCATTATTTCAAGGGAATTCACTATAGTTTTAGGCAAATACTTTGCAGACTTTGTAATGCTTTAACCAACATCCAAGAGGATCTAATCAGAATAGTGTCTAAAGAAAATTCTTCACAAAAATCAAGAGACAGGTACCTTGAGTTGAAAGAACCTATCTCTATTCTTGTTTATAAGACAATCCTATACAGGTGGAGTTGGCTCCTCCAAGGTTTCTGTGCATTGGCTAAAATAGACTTACGACTTCATAGAGCAATTGTCCCCACAAAATTTCACTAAGGCATGACACAAGTGGACCCAGCTAGGAAGCCTGACTGAAACACAAACACCTTACCTAAGCAGAAATTGCAAGTTGGCTAGCATCGGGAGTGCACGCTTTTAAGGATGGGAGGAAGAACATTTTACCAGGACTGCATGATGATTCAAATAAAAGTGAATTGGAAGTATATGGAGCAGTATGGTCAAAAAAGATGGTACAGCAAAAATGCAAATGTATCAATTGTTTTCCTCTTGGTTTAAATCAGAGTAGAGTCATAGGAATGAGCACAATGATCCTAGGAAGCCTTCTGGTACTAAGACTGTTCACCTAGCCACATGCACATTATACCTTAACATTTCCTTCAATGAGTATCAGCAGAAGTGTTTTAAGGTTGTGCCTGTGCTCACTAAACCTGGCCAAATCTGTGCCACTGCACTGAGTCTGTGAGTATTTCTGAAGAGAAACCTCATGCTGCAATCTCTTAACTGCAGGCCTGCTGTCATTGTGGTAATTAAGACCTTGACACAAGTCTATCAATAACATTGGCAGATGCAGCAAAGAGTAACAGCCTGATGAATGACTCCAGTGACCACTAACCACCCCAAAAGACCAATCTAGACCAAACCTCTTACACAATGACTAGCAAAAGGGAAGGGAGGCCAAAAGGCAAAGAAAACTGTCTGCAGTGCTCAAAGTATTCTTGGACGCAACTGTCCGAGATTGACTAGCAAAGAACATCTCTACAGTCAAGAAAGAAACATACTTTTTTTATATTTCCCTCTCACCTGCAGCCTAGTTCATTGTCTTAATACCCTCTTCTCAGTTACTTCACAAATGTTTCTTGCTGAGATAAAATCCATTTAAAAGATTCCAAAGGAATAGTGCAGGAGACACTTCATGGATTGTATCTTAACAGCTTACCCAGGTAATAAACAAGGACAGATACATTGATCCTACCATGTGCTGTCTGAACCTGTGGACATTACTTAAGGTTTAGTAGGACCTATCCAAGTTCTAGACCAGGAGTCTCTGGAAAGATTGGTACATGTTGTTTCCATCAGCCTTACTTTCAGGATTCTAAGGGGATGTTTGGTACTTGGAGACAAGTACAGACTGAAAGTTTGACAGCCTTCTAACATTTCAGTTAACATATTAGTTATCAAGGAAGTTGAAGCCAAGTAACACCTATTTTTTCTACAGACTAAGAAGATCCATTCAGCATACATATGTTGTGACATGACTGCCAGTTAATGAGTATTCACACTCACAAAAGTTAAAGAAATTGAAATCTTAATGCATACAATTCTAGCATTTCTTTAGACAGATATTCATTTTTAGTGAACTTGTTGACTTTACCAAAAGAATTTCATTAACATTGCAATTGCTTTTACATTCCTGACTTAGTTAAGAGAACTACAGGTAGTCACGATCATCTAGTCTGACCTTCTGGAAAGCAGAGTCCACAAATAGGCTGAGGCATTTATCCAGTGATAAAATATGTAGCCTCAATAGAGAAGTTTACTGGAAATACAGTCTAAAGGATTTCTCAGGTGATAAGGAGTTGGTGACTCCATTCTATTGGCTCAAACCACAAGGTCAAAATGCCACAGCTTATCTTCTACTTGAATGTATAGGTCTTTAATTCAGCCTGAGAATTATGAAAAGTGTTTTACACATCTGCATACAAAGACAAACCAGTAAGCAAACAACAGACTTTGAGGCAGGATGGAGACAAAGTCAGCCCATTTAAAACTGTTGTGAATCATTAAAGTTGTGATTTATGCTTCTGGAAGAGTCATGGAATGGTATCCTTGGGAGAGGAGTTGCAGATATTTGGAATATAATGTCAATGGTGTTGGATGGCCTGTTATTGGCCAAGATAACTGGCTAAATAGTCGTGGCTCCTCATAAAAAGTTTGAGGCAGTGGTTTGAGAAAGCTCAGATGTACAAATGCAATCTGCCCAAGGCCATGATAAACATGAAGAAAAGTATCCAGAGTTTATTGATGGGAGAAGACCTAGGACACTGGCTGAAATTGAGGAAGATGCAAAGATACCACAGAAAAGGGAAGATTATAACATTTGATGGGTAAAAGGAAGAAGATTGTCCCTAGTATTTAAAGCAAGCTCTGGAGCATCCAGAGCTAGATTTATTTATTTTTTTTGTGTCCAGCCATTTCTACTTGAAATGTGCCTGTGCCTTCTTTGTGCAATTAGTACTACTAAAAGAGACAGAAAAAAAATATTTCCAAACATTTAGTAGATTTTTCTGAAGGTCACAGGAGCACATGAACACAGAAGAGTATAAAGCCTGTGTCTTTTCAGCCTACCATGCTAGTTTCTACAGTACTACTTGGTTCTAAGGTGGTTCTACTATCACTTCGATCATCAGAAATTTGTAGGAAAAGCCTGTATCATTCAGTCCAAGAGTTTTGCACAGCAGATCTTTAATGCTTTCATGACAAGCCATTTTCAAAACTTGTTGTGTAGATGAAATAAGCATGACCTTTATTCTTTACTTTTCTCCATCCAAGGTCAACAGCAGTTCTGTGATATATTGACAACAGCACATGATCCCCATGGAGGATATCCCATTGCTGCCAATGATTAATGGATGCATTTCACTCTCCTCAGGGCTATAACTCACTCAAAGCTTCAGCATTTGAGAATGATGGAACATCCCTGGAACAGATAAATCCATAAATCCTTCCAAGCCAACAAAAAATTGCCAGCTCTATAGGAATTTCTTCACAAGTCACTTTCCAGATAAATATGTGCATGTAACACAAGAAGGGGGAAAAGAGATCACGGATAGGAAAAATCAGAAAAGTAATTTAATGCTAGCTATTCTGTACTCTGTTTACTATTGTTCACTTTGCTAGAAGAAGACATCAGACACCACTTCCTGTACACAGTATCTGCACCTGTGATGCTCATTTCATTTGCAGTTGTACTGGGAAGCACATTCTGAAGCACACGACTTATCCCAAAAGCAACTCTATAATAACATCACGATCCAGCCTTCAAAAGTACTGCCTGTGGGAGTAGTGTATCAGTCATGTCATCCGGAGATATATCTGCCAATTTTTGCCACAAAAAAAATATTATTTCTGCTAGCTCTGTAGATCAAAATGATGTAGGGATATCTGGACTATATTCTTCCAGGTTACTAGTGATAGGACAAAAGGAGATGGGCTTAAGGTGAGCTAGGGGAGGCTTAGTTTGGATATTAGGAAAAATTTTTTTTACTGAGTGTTGAGGCATTGGAACGGGATGCCCAGGGAGGTGGTGGAATCACTATCCTCAATGTGTTCAAAAAAATCTGTAGATGTGGCAGTAGGACAAGGTTTAGTGGTCATGATAATGTTTAGTAGATGGTTGGACTTGAAGGTCATTTCCAACCTTAATGATTCTATGATTCTGTGTTTAGGCTAGCACATCATCTACAAGCGGCAAATGACAAACAGCTTGACCACTAAAAGCTCCACATTCCTGGCTGGCCACAGCTCAAAACCCACCACTAGAGATAGTCTTGGCTCCATCCTGGTGACACTGGGGGGACAGTTCTGCTGCTTGGGGCTGTGGTGAGTGTAGCTCATTGGTTGATTTGAGTCAAGGCCCCCAGCTGAAAGGGAGAGCATCTGTCACTCCACTTTGACTGCTTGCTAAATCTGGTGAGAGGAGGAAGGGCAACTGAAATCACTGTCTGAACTAAATGCTGGAGCCAGATGGTACAGAAACTTCTCATGGAGACCAGGCAGTCTAGTTTAGCTTTTAAGCTATAGTCAACTTTTTTCTGTTTGTTGTTTTTTTTTTCTTTACTTTTTTTTTTGTTGTTTTTTTTTGTAAATAAACCTGAAAGCACATGGGATTGCCAAAATGCTAACTGTATGAACTCTCAGCTACACACTGTAAAGTTCTGCCTTGAAGTCTAACAGACCTTTTCTGGACTATTGACATAAAAGTTTTCCATAGTTCTCAGAAGCTGCGGTTTATGTAAGAAAGAATAAATTAAAATCAAGTAATTTTATTGTAATCTTTTATTTTTAATAATAATGTTCACAGGAGCAAGTGAAATAAAATAGACTTTTCAGCTGCTTTCAAAATCAGAACTTAAGAAGGTATTTTTTACTGCATGTTTTTCTGTAACAACCTTTTAAATTTTAATGAAATAGAGTATAATTTCCTTCATATTGTTCTTACATGTTGTATAATTTCACTTTTCATTTTGGGGGAAAAATATATGCAATTTCCTGAGTTGTCCTACCTATAGATATTTAGAATTAGCAATGGCCTAATTAAGAAAAGCTTGAATATTTCTTTGAATAGTCAGTATCTGCAAAGTTTTGGTGCTTATCCAAATCTGACTGAACAACAGTGAAATTTCCATAGCTTCTGAGGATGCAAAATGGTACTTAAACCCACAGTGAAATTCTGTTTCCATTCCTGTCCTGTTATGCAGAAAAATAAAGCACCTCATGTTACCCCTGTGCTGGAGTAGAGAAAATACTGCACTTTTAGAGAACTGTGTATGTTCATCCATCGTTGGAAGCAACACTACAGTTTTTATCTGTGAGCCCTCGTGGTAGGTTGCTTCCAGGTGTGATTATCTCAAGTTCAGTTGCCATTATATATAAGATGTATATCAGGAGCAACAAATGTTTCCTCACAAAGCTGTGTCCTTAAATATATATTCATCTAACTGTGCTCAGTAAAATAATGGATAACATAAAAGATATCTCTAAATAGTGGAGTAAGAAGAGAGAGCATAAGGACAAACAGTCAGTCAAATCATAAAACACAATCCCTAATTATTTATTCAGCAGAAATTTTTAAACAAAAAAATCTCTGCACAGGAAAGTCAAGGGTCATAGCTAATTATACTACTTGGCAAAAAGTATCACAAAATAAAGCTGAAGAAATCTCAATTTGGTTATGGATTACATAAAAAGTAGAAGAATAGATTCCAAGTGGTCTGTTGTGACTTAGATCTACTCATCTCTTGATTTGCAGAAAATGGAATGAAAAGAGTAATGAAATTAAAATAAATAAGGATTGCATTAAGCGAAGTTACATGTAGTTCATATTTGGGAATGGAAAGGGGGAGGAAAGGTAAAGATTTCTCCCCAACCCCCTCACCCCTGACTGGTCCCTCTGCCTTCAGGTACGTTTCTATGTTGTTCATATATGTGATCATTTTCATTTTGTATCTTCCATCTTCATTTCTCTGTCTTTAGCTAAATGTTGTGCAGCTCTCTGCCTTTTTGAAATGTCATTAAAAGAACATATAAGAGACAACTCTGAAGATAAACAGCAATGTGTGTCAACTGGTAAATTGTGCTGTCACTGCAAGTAAAAAATCAAAACATTATGCACTTAAAATTGAGCAAAACATCTGAAAAAGGTAAGATGAGTTTATTTTTTAACCTAAGTATAAACTTTAGTGTGGAGAATGCAGTTGGGATGGGGCAAATATAGGGTCTATTGCTAGTGTTGCAGAACGACTGAAAAAAAGACATGAATTTCAGCCAGAGGTTTTCAGCTCCTGCAGTTGCAGCTGTGAAAGGCAGAGCCATTCAGCTTCTGTCTGGCAGAGGGATTCATTATGCATGCCAAATCATACCATCCCCGAGGGAGCTTGTGTAAAGTGCACAGGTATTTTGCATTAGTTGGATATCTCTCAGATCACATGCTCAAAGCTATTACAGGCACTAACACAAGATGCAGCTAGAAAAACCTTGGTATTCTGATGGCAAAACCCTTTCAAATGAAACACATTTTTAGTGTTAAAATAGGAGTTTCTGCTAGATCCATTTTTATTCTTGCCTCCTGTCAGTAAAATTGAAATAATGTTTTCTTCTCCCTGAAACCTGTGAAGGGTGATCTTCTTCCTGCCCTTGCTCTGCTTCTCTACCACATCCCCCACTCCTTTCCCAGTCCCCTGCAGACAACCACCCCTTCTCCTTGTACACCCCAACCATCCCTTCGTCACTGCAGGAGCTGAAAGCAAGGACAATATGGAGGAAAGGAGGACCTCTGTGGTGAGGGGAGAGAGAGAAAAGTGAACATGATTCATTTAGGGAGCTTTGCTTCCAGGAGACTAACTCCCTGAGGGGCATGATATGTGTTGGGGATTGGGTAATACCCACAAAGAGATTGATAGCAACATTTCCACATTTCCAGATGAAACACTTTTAAAGTTTTCTTTCTATAAGCAAACAAAGCAACCATTATGGAGAATTTTCAGCCTGGTTCTTGACAGAAACAGATGTTGCAATATTGGAATTTCCCATGGGACACATCTTCCAGGGTTTGTTCCATTTTAAACAGGGCTAAAAAACAAAACTGTGTTGATATATGGTTTGCTTCTTCATAGCTATTGCAGAAGCAGGTGGTTGGAGGATGTGCTAGACAGATGTTGTATGCTGCTGCGAGGACTGTGAGACCCACTAGTGTGGAATTCTTTTTATTTTTTTTAATTAGTTTTTAAATCTACTTCTTGTTCAATATAAGGAGTAATCAATTACTTTATGGTTCTGTCCCATTACATGGCAGATTAAGGTTTGGTTTGGGTAAATTGAGGCACTAGCTACAAAATTTACCCAAGATAACATCTCTTATTTAGGAACTAGTAAATGTGACCTCATTTGAAAACCAGCCTGCAAGTCTTTTGAGCCTTCCCATCATCAACAAGCTTAACCAGGGTTAAGCAGAAGAGAGGAAATTGTCAGAAGCCAGGAAGACACTTGCAGAATAAGTCCTCAGGGATTTTCACTAAGTAGGAAGAAGGATAATGTTTCTATAGCTTTTTCTGGACTCCACTTTGCTACTCTAGATGGAAAGTTTTTGGACTGAAATAATATAAAGAGAAGTAGAACACAGGTTTTAACCTAGTGTAGTTTCACTAACTGATGGACATGAAGCTTGGTGAGTATGTTAATCCCAATTTAAATGGGGAGGTATGTGGACTGGCAAACTGTCAGGGGGTCGGTCCCCATGAAAGTCGGAAACTTCTCATTGCAGTGCAGCTGTAAGGTCACAGCTTGGCCACCTTAAACAAAAGCATGATCTTAAGTTCATAATAAATAAATATTCCTAATGGCCTGTTGCTGTGACTAGCCACATCCAAGGGGTACTAAGAAAGCATAAAATTGTCTACAGCACAATCTCACATACACAGCTATGAAATAGTAAGGAATGGAGAAGTGTGATAGGTCACTGCCACCACAAGGTTATATGGATTTGGACATGAAGTTGTAGGACTTTATCAGAGTTAGGCAACGCTGAAGAAAACAAACGTTACAATTCTACACTGCAGCAACGTAAACATTACCCCTATGTCTTCAAATTAGACCAATACTCAACTCTCCGTGCTTACTTACTGTTTGTATTTCTCTTTGGGTTTTTCAAGCTTTGATTTAATTCACCTGTAACCTCTAGTTCAGGATCTCAGCAAGCACCTAAATCTTTTGTCTACACTACAGACAGCGATAGAAGCAAGATATATACACTGCCAAACTAAGCCTGCTAATGAAAAGGGATTTGTTGTTGTTTGGAGATTCAAATACCAAATACAAAAAGCTTTATAATTACTAGATAAAATGTGCCATTTAAAGATGTTAATATGATGGTTAAAATAACTTTTTTCTGGAGTAAATTTCTACAGTTATTATTTTCTACTCTAAAACCAAAATATCAACTACATTTTAGAGGAAGTTTTATGTCAGTGTGCTATCCCAGGAGTATATCATCTCTGCCCCACAAAGTGCTATTCCTTTCACTCTAACCTGCACAATCAAAAACCCCAATGAAACCACTTATAAACACCTGTGCTACCACACAATGAAATACAAAGAATATTCTAGGAGAAAACCCAAATGGAAGCTGCTTAAGAAAAACTAAAGAAAAGGACTTATTGTGAAAAAAATCCAGCTTTGGCATAATCAGCTAATTAAACCACAACCAATATAATTATCTACCATGAGAGATCCTGGATGGGGAAAACAAAGAGAAAAGGTGAAACAAACAAGAACATTATGTTTTAGTGAGGAAAAACCTAAACAGCTAAAATCTTATATGCTTCCATTAGGCAGTCTGTATAGCTCAAGGTCGTACCACCTCTTCATCTTACACCAACATGCTATACAAAGGTGCAATACTGAGCCCAGAGAGCAAATGCTGCAGTCCTTCAGGCTTTTGTTAACACTCTTCACAGGTGTGGATCCTCCTTCCAGTGTTTATTTCACCCTTTCCCTTAAAAACAGTCCTTCACTTCGTAAAAGGTGTTAGTGTCCCCAGAGAAAGAAAATATAATTTAAACTACTAGCCACACATGTATCCTTGTATCCTCAATGTGGCTCATCTCCCTGAGCAAAACATGTAAGAGACAAGCATCTATCAGTTATTTCTACACTGTTTTTCTAGCAGAGAGATTGCAGCATTGTTAGTGCCATTGAAGGTGCAGGAGCTTTGTCTGACACTACTTAGAAAAGATGGGGCTGTCACTGCCCTCTGCTCAGGCAGCAGCCTGTGACAGCAGCCACTCTGGGCAGTATGAGACCCTTGATGGCACGAACCAAGTTCTGAAGGTGACTCCTTCCATGGTGACCATTCCTCCTTCTGCCTTCTCAGAGAACAAGACACTGTTGTGTTATTGACTGACACAGCAACCAGAGAAGGCTGCAAAGATCAAAGGGTGGGAGGAGAGAAAAGTGGGTCTTCTTGGCTCAATTGCTAGCTTAGCTTCCATGAACATCTGTCTCACTTTGGGGGGATGAAAGGGAAGAGGCATAGAAACACAGGATGCTTTCAAGTACCTTCACATCTGCTCCACTCTCTAATTGTCCAGCCTTGGTATTGTTGTCAAATTCCTCCCTATGGTACTCTCAGGCAATAAATTTCTGCAGGCAGTAGAGAGAACAGGCACCAGGCTAATGACCCATCCTTGCCCCAGAATAACTGAGCTGAAATTCTGCCTCTATATACTAAAATTAGCAAGATTCAAGTTCATTTGGATGCTGCCATTCCAACTCTGCAATACAACATGAAAGGAGGCTCAATGATTACTGCTGTGTATCTTTCTTACCCTGCAGCAGCCTTCTGGAGAAGAGTCACAGGCATCCCCCATCCTCCCAGCACCAACAGAAGGACTGATTCATCAAGCCTGACTCTCTGAGGCAATCTGCCAGACAACAAAGTTGCTGGTAGGGTGCCCTGATATTATCAGTTGTCCATATGTCTATTGGGCAGCTAGTGCCTGTGCAATTCCCACTCTGAGAAAAATTCAGAGCACGGTTTGGAATATCTACAGAAGAACCAACTCCACAATCCAAGATGATAAAAAAAAAAAAAAAAGATACTTTAAAGAAAATAATAAAATAAAGTTTTGGGCTAAGCAAACATATCTCTTATTTGTTTTCTTGGTAAAATGAAGTAAATTATTAAGTCATAAATAAGTTACAAAATGTAAGCAAATTCAAAGTGATGCAAGAGGAGGGAAGACAGATGGTCAAATTCAGCACAAATTCACACCTAGTGCTGTCTGTCTGAAACTGTTCATCTCTGCAAATAAACTAATTGGTAAACCAAGAGCAGCTGAACATAAGGAGTTTACATTATAGCCTTGCCTTGATGTCTAAAGGGATTTTTCAGCCCCCCTAAAGCAAGGCTTCACCCTCTAATGGATATGCTCTTTCCCAACTGAGAATGACAGGTTAGGTATCTCTCTCTCTCTCCTGCCTAGCATCAGTGCATCTCCCTCTGTACTGTGATTTTGCTCCACTCTCTAGTGCCTTCTGCTGAAGGTTGAAGCCAATTTTCATTTCCTTTCTGGACAGAGCCACTTTGTGAGATTCTTGTCAAACACTCTAGGACAAAACATAATCACCTTCAGACATCAGCAGGGCTGTGGCAACAAGACAAATCAGCCTGCAGGCTGGGGGACTTTTTCTCTGCTATGAAAATCAGAGCATTTCATTTTAAATAGAATTTCTTCAATGGTATTGTAGTTTTGAGGTTTCCTTACATTGCTTTACATCTAGCCTGTTATCCCCAACTAGGGATGGAATATCTTGGTGCTTGCTTGTCCCTATTACAGATTATTATAAATTACAGAGTACCTGTCTGTACTGCCCTTATATTGGACTATATAACAAGACACATTTGGGGAAAAAGGGTAATATGACAATGAAATGGCCCATATCTTGTTTTCAAAGATATCCATTACCTCACATTCTCTTTCTTTACCATTAAAAATTTAAGCTACATTTCTCCTGTGCCCTTTTAAGAACAAAGAATGAATAAATGACTTCCTTGTAGTACAAGCCTTCACTGAAAATCTACAACACCCAAAAAATTACATGGAGTATGAATCTGATAGCTGCCCTGTGTTTTTAAGTTCCTCAACTTGTCTGAAATCCTCCTATTTCATTTCTCCTTGACCAGACCATTATCACAAACACTACTCACCATCAACATCTCAAAGCCTCAAAATAGGTTTAAATGAGATGAAAAATGCTGCATTCACCTTGTAGTGGATCACCTGAAAATAAATTTTTTTGCTGTGAGTGCATGTATTTTTGCTCAGAAAATCTGCCTGTTATATGCAAATCCAAAAATAAGCAGACTTATAAGAGTTAAAGATAATGAAGACTTCATGTTTTCTTTTTTTTTTTTTTGTACTGATGTGTTTTTCCAGTTCTATATTTTTCAAATTTTGAGTCTTAAGTGAATTTTCTGAGGAAACAAAATGTATCATTGCTATCATATGTTGTGGTTAACCAGTGCAATCATTGTACAAAAAAAAAAAAAAAGTACCGTTTTTCTGAAAACAACCAGAATAGATAAGCAGAAATTCTGCTATGCAGGAGAGTATAATAGGATATTCAGAAAAAGATAGATGAGACTGCAGCTATACCAGTGAAATAAGGCATCAGGATTTGGCCTTGTTTGTAATTTACAGGTATTTTTTCTCTGACATCTTCCTCGTCCCATCCCATGTATCTGATAGATAACATAATCCTACATAAAGAATTAAACATAATTGCTTTCACAAACTCTCCAACAATGCCCACAGTCAGAATGCAACTGATCAGTACTTCAGAGACAAGGAGTAGCAGGAACCTGCTGCAGAAGAAGCAAGGTACTTTCCTCTAAGTTCCTTCTACAAAAAAAAATCTCAAAGCAAAATTAGCTTAAAAATGGATAAAAAAGTTTCCTGTGACTTCAGAGAGAAGCTGTACAGGGTAGAGTGTCAGATGGCTGGAGAGGCAGGAGCTTTGATGGCACCCTGTTTCACCTACCCAAAGCCTGGAGCCTGCCTTAAAGCTAAGTTAAACAGAATGATCTCAAACTGGAAAGGCAAAATTGAGGTACTAATTTTGTTGGGTTTTTTTTTAATACAATATGCTTTTAAACTTTTCATTTTTATTTATAATTTCTTTCAAAACACCCATGGATAAAAATAAAGCATCCTCCAGGCAGGTAGCTTTCAGTCATTCTTACTATTGGGTCATCAGTCTTGAAGGAAATTTCTTAGTAGTCTGGAGATTACCTAGATTGTTGATCTCCCAGATAAAATAAAGGGTGAAGTGAGGGGAGAAAGTTCCCACATATGGGTTTTGAAACTGCTAATTGCTGGGCTCCGTGATCACTGATACTTTTTTAATGTCTCCTAAAAGGACCCAGATACCAGTGTCTGTTACAGAAAATGAGGAAGGGGTTAGAACGGATTTCTGACACTACTTGGAACTCAATGGATCAACTCTAGAGAGACAAAGATATTTGGAATCTGCTGCAGGCACCAGCTGAAGAAACAAAAACTTGAATATCAAGTCGACCATCTTAGGTGCATAAATGTGTACTACACGGACAAACTATGGAGGAAATTAAGCCTCATTTTTTTCACAGTTCCTTTAAGAAGACTACACACCTCTATTAAATAGGTGCATACTTACAGTGCAGCTCTCATCCATTTGATACTACTGAAGATGCCTTTCCCAAGGCAGATTCATAACTTATATTTAACAACAGAAACAACACCAAGAAAGCTATATTTTCTCCCCAAACCATGACATTATGAAGGGAAATTATGAGATTTGAAATGCGAGGAAGGACTTTATTAGGAACACTTTGAAAGATAAATCAGGACTACTTCCAGCTGTGATTCTGTAGCCATGATGTTTCTTCCACTGGCTTACTAAATTATCTTCAGCAAACTATTTAACCTACTTCTTCCTCCATCTGCCTCTTCAGAAAATAAGGGTAATACCTAAAAAGCAAGTTTTTCAGGCTGAACCAAAGCCCACCAGTGTCAGTGATGGATACTTATTTCTAAGTCAAGCCTTCAATCAAGCATTTGATCAGTAAACATTTGTAACTATCAGTGCTAATTATTATTACTTTGCAAGACTACAAACACCATAGGAGCAGTCAACAAGTGGCAACAGGTTTGTGTTTTTTTGCACAGAGCAGCACATAAAATTCTATAAATTTGCCCTAGATTTGAAATTGTAAAGACAGGGGAAACTGCATCCGTGTGCTGACTTCTTAATACTCAGGAATGGTACAAATCTCAATCACAGAATCACAGAATGTTAGGGATTGGAAGGGACCTAGAAGATCATCTAGTCCAACCCCCCTGCCTGAGCGGGATCACCTAGACTAAGTCACACAGGGACACATCCAGGAAGGTCTTGAATGTCTCCAGAGAAGGAGACTCCACAACCTCACTGGGGAGCCCATTCCAGAGCTCTGTCAGCCTCACTGTGAAAATGTTTTTCCTTGTGTTGACCATAAACCTCTTGTGCTCCAGCTTGCTCCCATTGCCTCTTGTCCTGTCTTTGGATGACACTGAGAAGAGTCTGGCTTCATCTTTCCTACACTCACCTTTAACATACTTATAGACATTGATGAGGTCCCCCTCAGTCTCCTCTTCTCCAGGCTAAAGAGCCCCAGCTCTCTCAGCCCCTCCACGTAAGGGAGATGCTCCATTCCCTTAATCATCTTGGTGGCCCTGCACTGGACTATCTCCATTAGTTCTTTGTCTTTCTTAAACTTGAGTGCCCAAAACTGGACACAGTATTCCAGATTGGGCCTCACCAATACAGAGTAGAGGGGGAGAAGGACCTCCCTTGACCTGTTGGCAACACTTCTCCTAATGCATATGTTAAAATATATATAAAAAATATGTTAAAACTTTTCATTTAGAGGTCATATTGTTGATTGACCTGAAGTTTAATCAAAATTTTATTTCTGTAGTTCATTTTGGCATCAGATGTGCAGCTCATTGTTGCAATGACAGGTGGGGACAGCTCCTGGCATTTGGGTTCGGCACTGCTGAGACGGGATGTTGCAGATGTTATGGGTAAGCAATAGCTCACCCCAAATTCCCCTCAAATAAAAATGCTGAGCCTTTGATGAGCTAAATAAATAATTAGCAGAAAAGATAAAACAGAATTGCTGCTGTCTTATGCTAAAAAACAATTATTATTTCCTTTCCACCCTATGCAACACCCCTGGCTGTGGAATATTTCCAGCAGCACAACAGGGGTTGAGATGGGAATCAGGCTTTTTACTTTCGTATTCATCTCCTAGACTGAGCTCAGGGGTAGAGCTGTAGTGTACAACCTCAGCACATATCTCACTAAATGCTATTTGACAGTTAAACTTTGAAGGAAATGGGAATACCTCCAGGCTTCTGTCCTGCCCTTATCTGTTTGCCCTTCTCTGCTCTGATGGGGCACTGCAAGGTAAGCAGTAGCAATGCCAATGCTCTCCCACATGCCCTTATGTACACCTTACATACTTATTCATGTAAAGGGACATATTTTCTATAGGTGTAAGAGGCCATTTTCTATTTTTGCTTTTCTGTGGCTGTTATCAAGAAATATGTCCTATCAGCTGGGGTAGAGTTAATACACTTCCTAGCATCTGGCACAGTCCTGTGGTTTGGACTTAGTGTGAGAGTAATGTAGATAACACACTGAGGTTTTAGCTGTTGCTAAGTAGCACTTGAACGAAGTTAAGAATTTTTTTCAGTTTTCCTAGGCTCTTCCAGCAAGCAAGTGTACAAGAAGCTGGGAGGAAGCATGGCCAGGACATCTGACCTGAACTAGCTGAAAGGATATTTCATACTCTATAGAACATCATGCTCGGTATATAAACTGAGGGGAGTTGGCCATGAGTGGTGGTTGGGCACCAGTAAGTGGTTGGTGAATAATTGCTTGTCTTTTCTTGGGTTTTATTTCTTTCACTTTTTGTTATATTCATATCCTCTATTATTATTATGGTTATTAATATATGTTGTGATTTTTGTTGGTTTTATTATTATATATTTTATTATTATGGATATTCCTATATTTTATTTTAGTTGTTAAACTGTTCTTATCTCAACCCATGAGTTTTTACCTTATTTTCCTGATTCTCCTTCCCTTGCAGAGGTGGAGTGAGCAGGTGACTGTATGGTGCTTAGTTACTGGCTGGGGTTAAACCACAACATGAGAAAATACTGGTCTGGGTAGTGTCTGCATGGTCTGCCTCTGTCCATCATCAACTGGATGGGCTCTGACCAATGGATTACTCATTAATTTCTGTTCAAGCATCATGTGGATGATTGTCACAACAATCTAGAACGACTTTAGTAACAATAGAAATGTATACATCTATTTTTCTTTAATTTTTGCTTATTTTAATATTTTTATTTATATATATGTAATATTTTCTATTTTTATTTTCCACTTCATTATCTATTAATATACATATTTTTTTCTCATGTTCACTGCATTTTATTTCTTATTCTTCAGTAATATGGCAAGGGGGAGGGAACCAAACAAAAGTTAATAAATAAAAAACAACCCTGAATTTCTGTCAGCAATAGATACAAAATTAAAAGGCTAGATTATTTTTTTTCAGTAGAAACAAACAAAGCCCCAGTCCCTGAATATTTGCTTCTGTGAAGCAGCTTCTTCATTGTCTTATGCCTTTTAGAAGCTTGCACTTGCTGAGAGTGCAAGAAGTCATTGCACACTACTGCTGCAAACCACTCTCAAATGACCTGAAGTACCAAGTATTCATGCCAAACTTTTCCCTGCTCTGCTCATATTAATTTTCCTTCTCTTTGGAACTGTGACTTCATGTTTTTATTTTTATACAGTTACTGTCTCAACCTGTCAAATACAAATTATTAATCCATGATGATTAATCTTCTTCATGTGGTATCTTTCCTCCCAGTGTTTATTTTATTCAGTGTTTAAATATATAAATGCTTTGGGAAAATCAAGGTTTGTATCCTTGATAAAAATCAAGGTTTGTATCCTTTTCCTGCAACTGGAAAAGCTCCGCTCACATTTAGAGGCTGAGGAGGGGTTTCTGTGACAGGTGTGAGCCATGTAAGGTCAGTAACTAGTGACCAGGTGTAGGGCATGGATGCTTCTGAAAAGACATAGAAGACAGGTAGTCATTTACATGCAAGTCTTCGTTTGTATTATTTCACTGCCCATATCACAAGGAAGGACAGATGTTCAGGCCTTTCAGAACAAATTATTCCTCTTCCTATTCTAAATTTACCAGAACCATGTATTTCTAACTTTCCTCAGAGAGAAACTAATGTAATCACACTTGACTACAGTATCAGGCTCTTGAGATTATTGGCCCTAGTAGCAACAGAACAGGGCTTCCTCTGCTTTCAGTCTTTAGCTGGTAGACCTCCACTCGATGTTTTGTTGAAAGAAGCCTTGGCAATCTAGACAGTGGCATACTCGCTGATGCATGACCAAGTGTTCAGTGTACTGCTGCTGTTTGAGGGATCATCCTTGCACAACTTAGATTTTTCTGAATTTTGCAGCACCATAGTCATAAAGCATTTTCTTATGACTAGAAGAGTCGATGGGTATAGTTATTCCACTATGTTGTGAGAAATTCAATCTCAGTTAATTACTTCCTTGGTTGAAGTATCTGTAAGCACAAATGCTGGTTATTTTCTGCTCATAAAATGGAGATGCACTATCACTTGACTACCAGACTTCAGCTAATATTTAACTGAGAGGTGACAGGATAGCAGTGGGTAGTGAAGAGACCTCTGTTCAGCCAGTCTATAAAGCATTTGCAGTAAAAGGAGCTATGTAAATGTAAATAATTATTATATTGTTTAAGTAAATGAATGCACTGCACCATTGTTTAAATAGACTGGAGATGTGGAGCCATTTATTCACATTTTAATGCTTCGTCTGCCTGCTACATAAAATATATATGGAAAAATAAGCTTTCAGAAATATATAAAATACCTTCTTTTTTTACCACTACTGAATTTATAAGCTAGGGAAACTCTAGTGCTACAGTAATTCTTAATTTATACAATTTTTATCACACTTAGTATGAAATACTACAAAATAAAGCAGATATAAATATCTTATAAATCTAATGGTAATGTTGCACTTCAGATGCACATTCTTAAGTAGATGCATCATTGCTTTAATTCTAAACACAGCCAGCAGGCTCAGTATGACCTGGGAAGTTCTACAGAATACCAGGAGATTTATTTCTCTTTCAAAAAGTGGTGAAATTATATATTACACCAACGCCTGATGGCCAAAATTGAGATTTAGTCCAACATCATGTAGGGTGCTCTACACAGAAAGAAGACACAATCTCTGTCCCCAGATGCCTTACTTGAATTCAAGTGTTGCAGTTATGTAATGTTTCATCTTAATCATTCATGACTATCCCTGTTGCTGCAGACTACACAATGACTTCAAAGGTACAGTCTCCATTTATGTAGGCTCCTGGTTCCACTATATTTTCTAATGTATTTATCTCTGTGAGTAAGGCAGTACTGTCACCCCAGGTTACATATAGAAAACTGAGGCCCAAAGATACTATTTTCTAAATTTTTATATTTCAATTCATTCCCTTATTCAAAATTAGTTAAGTATGCCAATACCTAAGTTGCACTGATTATAAGTCTGATGCACTTAAATGTCTAAAACACTTCTGAAAGGAGAAGTGAGACTGAGAAAAACATATTCTTAGCTTTCCCATGAGCAAGTAAGATTTCTTTAATAGAGTGGGTCTCCTAGTGTTTGCTTCTTTAACCCTGACAGGCATTGCTTTACAGTCTTCTAGTTTTCTTTCATCCCTTTCTCTGATGGACATTGGTTACTCTTCCTGCATGTTTTTCCTTGAAATAAGAAGAGATTTTCAGTTGTGCACTTTGTAACAAACTTCTAGTCTTGACAGAAAGTTATGTGTGCAATGCACACTGCCATTGGTATGTATTTAGGGGTAATTTATATTACAGAGAAGGATAAAATAATGGAAAAGCTGCTGCATTAAAATTCACATAATTTTCTAAGCAACAAATTCACTTGTATCTGGCTTTCACAAATTGTATTTTACTTTTCTAAAGGGACAGGTACAAATATATTCTCTTCAGTGACTAGCCTCACAGTGTCAAAGGAAGTGCACACCTGAGTGGCAATCAGGATTACAGAATCACAGAATTATTAAGGTCATAAGGAACCTCTACACGTCATCTTGTCAACCCACCCCTACACACCCCCTTCTCAAAAAGACACATCTAGACCCAGTTGTCCAGGACCATAGCCAGATGGCTTTTTAGTATCTCCAAGAATAAAGAATGGAAAGTCCATCACCTCTCTGTGCCACCTGTACCATCACTCAGTCACCATCATAGTAAAAAAGTCTACTTCCTGATGTTCATATAGAATGTCCTGTGGACCTTCAGATGGTGCCTCTTCTCCTGGCACTGGGCACCACTGAAAGAAGCCTGAGTCAATCTTCTGACACTCTCCCTTCAGATATGTGTACACATTGATAAGCTCCCCCCATGAGCTTTCTTTTCTCCAGGCTGAACAGTCACAGGTCTCTCAGCCTTTCTTCATATGTGAAGTGCTCCTGTTCCTTAATCACCTCAGTAGCTCTTTCCCAGACTCTTTCCTGTATGCCTTTGTTTCTCTTTTACTGAGGAGCCAGAACTGGACACAGTACTTCAGGTGTGGCCTTACTAGTGCTGAGTAGATGGGAAGGATCACATTCCTGGACCTTCTTGCAACACTCCTCCTAATGCAGCCTAGGCTGCCATTAGTCTTCCTATGGCAAGCACATATTGCTGGCTCATGCTTAATCTCACATCCACCAGGACCCCCAGTCCTTTTTTTGCAAAACTGCCTTATAGCTAGGTGGCTCCAGTGTATTTGGTACATGGGAATATTCCGCCTTAGGGACAGAACTTGGGATTTCCCCCCCAAATAATGTGGGGTTCCTCTCAGCTCATTTCTCTAGCCTGCTGAGGTCTCCTTGGATGGCAGTATGACACTAGTGTATCAGTCATTCCTCACAGGTTTTTTGCCATCAGCAAAAATGTTGATGGTACATTCAGTGCCATCATACAGATCATTAAAGAAGTTATTCAATAGAAGTAGATGTAGAAGTTGTGGACCAGTATAGACTCTTGGCATATACTACTAGCTATTGATCTTTAACTAAACTTCGTGCCACTGATCACAACCTTCCTGTCTCAGTTGTTTGGTTAGTTTTAAATCTACCTCACTGCTCACCATCTTCTCTACAGGGATCTTATGAGACAGTATTAAAAGCTTTAGTGAAGTTAAGGTAGTCATCTACTACTCTTACCTTGTCTACCAACCTAGTTATTTAATCATAAAAGTTTATCAGGTTTGTCAAGCATGACTTTCTGAATCCATGCTGATGACTCCTAATCACCTCCTTGTCCATTCACATTCCTGGAAATGGTTCCCAAAGTTAGTTCCTCCATTACCTTCCCAGGGACTGATGTGAGGATGACTGGCCTGTAGTTCCCTGGGTGCTTCTCTTTGCCTGGCCTGAATATAGGAGTGATATTTGCTTTCTTCCAGACCACAGGCATGTTTTCCAAGTGACATGACTGTTCTAAGTTAATGGCATAGTACTAACTTTAAGCCAGATCCCTCAGCAGCTGTGGGAGCATCCCATGTAAATCTAGTTGGCTGGTTTGGAGCAGTGCAAACCATGGCTGCTCCATATGTCAGCCAATGGAAATCATTATGTGGCAGTAGTGAAAAAAAATACTTGCAGTTCTACTATAAAAGGACCTGCTCTCATAATCTGTGTATATGAACAGAAGATATAGACAGCAACCTATTATCTTCTCTCTGTGGCACCTGTTGGACACAATGGGGCTTAATAAAACAAATAGTTCCATTTTTTCCATCCAGAATAAGATGGCTTTGAACA
Source organism: Ceyx melanurus (assembly GCA_024611195.1). NCBI lineage: Eukaryota > Metazoa > Chordata > Aves > Coraciiformes > Alcedinidae > Ceyx > Ceyx melanurus. The sequence continues at coordinate 18,743 of JANHGL010023326.1, read as the reverse complement.
GCATAAAGATGAATAGCACAATTAAGGAGAGTGAAGAGGAAAGAAAAGTTAGAATTAATAAACAATTTCAATCAAAAAATAGAAAAACACCAAAGAAAAAAAAAATGTAGAAAAGCAAGTAAAAAAAAAAAACAACCAAGAAAAACAAGTAAATATATGGGGGGAAAAAAAAACAAAAACCCAACCAAAAAGCAAAACAAGCTTTCCTTTTACTCTGCTCAGAAAGAGAGGGATCCTGTTTCTATTCCAGGTGAAACAATATAATTATCTTGACAACAGGATTACCAGTGCAAGAACAAATAGAGTGAAAGAGCTCACTGGGAGTACACAGATAAGTAAAGCGATGGCATTTGCCTGTGTTACACCCAGCTCCAGCATAGGCCCCTGTTTGTAGGATCTTTTACAATATGAGCACAGGTTAAGGTACAAAAAGAAAGCTCTGAGATACCACTAAAAGTTAAACACATGTTCCATTGAAGAGAAAATGTTCTCTTTTGCCAATGATATGGAAAAGATAATACAGGAAGTCACCTCTGATCAGATTCAGATTGCTGATTGGGTGACAATGTTAGTCAGTCATTCTTTTTGCAAATTGACATTGACGAAGCTGTCACTTTGAGACATTTGCACATCCTATGACTCCCATCTTGCCATCCTCTCCTTCTCACTCTGGGAAGCTGTGTGGAACAGAGTGCTGATCCAGGACTGTGCTTATCAGATCAGTATCAGAAACATACATCCTGAATCCACTAAAAGTGATAAAAACCTACTGCTAGCTTCAGCAATGGTCCTGAGATAGCAAATACAAGGGAAGGTCAGATAGGGAAGTAGACAAACAATGCTCCTCCTGCTAATCCTCATTAAGATGGCACTGGTGTATCCATACCCAAAGTTGACAACATTTCAGCTAATTGAAATAAGGAGGCCCAACAGACAACACTCTGTTGTCCCAACAAGACAACAACTTTCATGAGGTACTGTCCAGTATCCTTTGCACCACCCAGAGCTCCTGCAAATGGAAGACCACAGCTGGGATGGAAGCAAGAATGGCACTGGTGTTGAGAGAGATGTTAATATCAATGGGGAGGGGAAAAACTTCTGCTTTCACTCTTTCACTATGAGGAATACAATGTTCATGAAAAATGAGATAATGTCACAAACTTTTGCTTTTGTGCTTCCATTTCTTATTAGTGAGGCAAGATTCATTCAAGCTGAGCACAGCCAATATGCCTCAGTCCTGGCATACTGACATATCTTAACATATATTAAATGCTCATCATTTTAGCAGCTAAGCAGTATCACACCCCATTTAGCACATACAGAGCATTTTATAGAGCAAAGCACTGCAGAAATCTTTTTCCCTTAGGTTTTTCTACACACTCATTGCCATGATATGCATCTGACCAATTAAAGCAAAACGGCTTTAGTTAATTAAGTCTAAGGGACTGAGTGGTTCCCTGACTGAAAGTCATAAGAGCTAGTTTTGATATTATGAGTGCCACTGATTAACTCCCAGATACTGGACAATTCACTTCATCTTTATATGCTTCGTTTTTCCCTGGTGCCAAATGTAGAGAAATAGAATTTGTTTTCTTTGGTGAAGTGCTTTTGAGAGCTGTGAATGAAAAGAACTATGCATCATCAACGTATCCTCAAAAAGGACTGATGGAGGATTTATGGAAATAGAACTGCCCTCTCTGTGCTTCTGAGTTACAATCAAATAAAGCAACAAGGGCCAAAACCTCACTGAGAGGTGGCAGTGGGAACGGGGTATGAATTTAACATTGCCTGACATCTTGACAGATACTTATTCCTCCAGACCAGGTTGGCACGATGACATCTTTTTATCATTTTTTACCTATAGCACCCAATTCTCACTGCTCCAGCTGCTAGATTACATGTCTTCATTTCTTCATTGTTTGTTTTATTTACCCTGGTCATCCTCCTCCTCAGTAAATCAACACATACAATCATTTCCAACACCTGACAACTGCAGACTTGTCTTTCTGATTGCAGGGATATTCCTGTTTGTTGGGCCAAATTCACTATACAGTATCCTATGAGTATATATATCCTTCAGAGTATTTTTTTCAGACTTTGACTGAGCTCAGGATCTTAAATTCTTCTGAGTTTTGCCAAAAGCTTTGCTTGATGAAAAACTGACACTAGCATATTTTCTTTCATTCTATTTCTAATACTTCATCATTACATAATTTTAATTTATCCTGTCATTCTACTTAACTTCATGTAGTTGAAAATCCCAAAACTAACACTTCAGCTCCATCATATATTAGCCAGAGTAAGGCAAATAATTTCCACCTGCTAACTGATTTATTTAAACATATTTTTATAATTGAGGAATGGAAGCAAGCAGAATTTAATTTCCTCTGATTATTTCATTAATAGATATTATTTTTTTAAAAAATGTTATTTTGGTTTGCTGGTCAATATTCCTACTTTTGTCAATAAAAAGACAGGAAAGGGTGGTTTCTAAGTATTCAACAATAGCATAAGCATACTATGTCAATCATTCTTTCAAGACAAGGAAAAAGAACTAACACAATTTTTCTGTACCGTTCCTAACAATTTTTAATCCCTAAAATGTATTTCTTCTTCATGGAAAGAGTAACTCTTGCTTTAAATTGTTAAAAGTCAGAGAAGTGGAGGAGCATAATGAACACTCAAGGCTTGCTTTTGATATTGTCTCTGTTCTTGCATTTAATATGGTATAAAACAATAAATGCTCCAAAGTTGTCAGATATTACAGTTGTGTAAAACAGACATTAGTGAAGTAAGAAATGAGCTCTTTTGTATAGATGAAAAATCTCTCAGTAACAACCCTGAAAGTTGAATTGCAGAGTAATTAGAGCCTGTGTTATGGGTAGACAGCACAAACTTCCTCCCACACAGCTTCCTCTCTCAGTAGTATGTTTCAATCCCACCTACAGAAGGTGGAAAGGGAAACTTCTGACTTCTAGCCTGTCAAGTTTCTCTTTCTTTGTTAAGCCCAATAAGGAAGTTACCAACTGTGGTACTATTTTTCCTAAATGGGAAATTTCACTGAAAATAACTGTTGTTAAAAAATGAATACTACAGAGACTTGTAATGTATGACTTAGACAGAAAAGCAATAAACAGACCAACAGATAAACTGAGATACAATGCAAATTTATCAGACACTGCTAATGCCACTGACGGCAGTGCTACCTCAGTTCTAAGTCAAATCAGTGACCTAAGAATAAAGGACTTGATATCCTGCTTTCCACTCCCTGCTGTCATCAGAAGACCAAACAGCAATTACATTTACCTGTAGATCAGGACTTCATCATCTGAGCAATTATACTGCAGCTGATACATTTTTACCCGAGGGGCTGACTTGCTCACTGTCCACTTGACCAGAGCTGAGGTAGTGGTCACATCTGACACCAGGACAGCCCTTTCTGGTGGGCCTTTTGTTTCCCCACGATTAGACTTGCTGGAGCTGGTGATGTCCGAGAGCCTGGATTTTGGTGGGGCTGATCGGCCTGTGCTGTTGCTGAGATGGGGCAGCTGAACTATTGAGAGCTCAATTGTTGCAGTGGACTCTCCGGCAGCATTGGCTGCTATGCATGTGAAAGTCCCATAATCCTTGGATGTGGTGATGAAGATATCTAAGGTACCATTGTCATAGACAGCTGTCCTGGAAGAATTTCCAATGAGACGGTCATCAGGGGCTACCCAATGAATGATGGGAGTGGGATCCCCAATGGCTTTGCATTTCAGAGTGGCAGTTTGCCCTTCTAAAACCAGCAACTTGTGAGTATGTTGTGTAATAAGAGGAGGTTCACAAATGAACTCTTCCTCCCGTACATACCAGAAGTACCTTCCCTTTAGACCTGGAGGAGAGGCACAAGTTTCCATATCATCATCTCTGTCAAGTCGTCTTAACCACAGTAGCTCACAGTTGCAATGAAGCGGGTTGCCCCCAAAACTGAGAGACAAAGGTGGAGAAAACGGTGTAACAGCTAAAGGAATTACTTGAGATCTGGCAAATATAGGGTCAGGGGGGAGCTTCTGAAGTCTGTTGGATGTTAAATCCAATCTGGCCAATTTCTGAAGATCTGCAAACGTCCCCTCTGTAATATAATCTATCAGGTTATGATCTAAACTGAGCTGGTGCAAGTTAATCATCTTTCTTATAGATTCCCAGGGAATGCTTCGGAGGTTGTTGTAGGAAAGGTCTAAGTCTTCCAATGTCAGCAAAAAATCCTCAAAGGCTTCATCAGAGATGCTTCTTAGCTGGTTGTTGTTTAAAATCAAATGCTGAAGGTTAATTAAACCTCTCAAAATATCCTCTCCAATGTCAGGCAGCCTGTTGCTGTCCAGATGTAAAGACCGAAGACTCTCCAAGTCAGTAAAAGAGTAGGGCTGTATGTAACTGATGGTGTTTCTGGACAAAGTAAGATCAACAAGCCCAGACATATTGGCAAAATCTTGTCGGCTGATGTTAATAATAAAGTTGCCCCCAAGTCGGAGTTCAACAGTCCTTCGGTCTATGTCTAACGGTACAAATAGGAGGCCCTTGGAGGGACACAAAGTCCCTAGAGACTCAGACAGGTTCTGACAGACACAATATTTGGGACAAGCGTTGACCATGACAGCCATTCCAAACACCAGGATGCTGCAGAGCAATTTTTCCATGGTAACTCACACAACAGTACCTGCAAGAAATGAAAAGAATTACAAAGAATGTAAGTAGTCATGATAGAAGACCTTTCTTTCTATGTTTTACCTAACATCTACCTCCAGAGAGACTTCACAGTGCCTCCTCTCAGGAGTCACACCTAAAGTGATCAGCATTCTGGGATGGAAAGACTAAGTGTTATTGCAACTTGTTTCATCCAAATGCCTTCTCTAACAAACAAAAAATCCAAAACTTTTTTTTTTTTTTTTTAAGGTGGATTTACTTCCAAATCTGGGATATAAATTGTTATTGTCCTGGTAACAGGGTCTTATGATTACCTATTTTCTAGTTACAGTGCTATAATTTTTATTGGGAAACTGGTAGAGGAAAAATCCTGCTGTCAGATTGCATGGTTTACTTAAAACCCTGAAAGGTTTCATTTGGAATAGTGCCTACTTCTTTGAGGGTAGAAACTGTCTTATGGTAATTACATAGTGCTCCATAATAATGTGGAATTAGTCTTAGGGTTGAAAGAGCTGATTTTATGGATAAAAATAACTGCATATTTACCCTTCAGTAATGTGGTTAGTAATGACCATGTAATTATTTGCCCAGTCTTAGGACAAGTCAGTTCACTTGCTCACCCATGATAAAATTCATGGCAGGCAAAACAGGAAGCAGAAATCAACCATAATAATCACCTGGATTCACCCTGCACTTAGGCAGCCTATGGGAAGGATAATATCACCTAACTTCAAAGAGAAGAGATGCAAAGGAAACTTGTACTACCTTAATCTCCTGGCAAGCTGACAACCTTATGCAGCCACTGTGCAACCCTTTCTGTTCTTGTGACAGTGAAGCACCCTGCACATTATCTTTTTGCTTGTTTTTTTGTTTTCAACTCTCACATACTTTTCCAGCTTAAGCTGTAAGGTATGTGTCTTTGAAGAATAAAACGTGTCTTTGAAGAGTAAAAGTATTTACAGGCTGACTCAAAGGGTCAGTTGTGCCTGGGAGAAGTTGCAGCCCTGCTTCAGGTTTGGGAATATCTTATATATTGTAATATATAATATGTGCAAGACGTAGGTAAACTTATTTTGTTTCTGTATATACTTTGCCCAGACTCTGAGACCAAGGAATGGAAAAATTATTCATTTCTAACCCTCATTCTACCTCTGAATAAAGGGCCAGGTTCACAAAAAGCAATGTTTTTATAAGAGATCTCCCAGGCTTTTTTTTCCAAGAAAAAGGTGCTCTAGTCTCCAAACCCTTATTGTGGTAGTAGCTACAGGTACAAGTCAGGCTATTTTTCCTCTATTTAACCTACGTGATCCCACCATATAAACTTGCATCACTGTCCTCTGTCTTTGGTATATGTTATATCCTTTCTCAGTTAAGCAGATGCTCATATGCTTAGCAGTTTTTTGACATTTGTGTTTTAAGAACAGTCATGGCACCGTAAGAGATGAGATACCCTCATGTTTCATCCAGTCCCTAAGCAGTGGATGTCAGGGAGTCATCTGTGCCTAAGCTGTTTCTCTTACTGCCGTACACATTATGAGATAATACAGTGCCTCATAATGACTCCAATAATTAGTACTGCAAGGCCACTCAAATCTTAGAAAGCATATGATGCAAGAAACACATTTCACAAAAAAAGTCACATTGCAATTATTTACACTTCATCACACAGCTGAAATTACAATTATGCAGATGTTTAATGATAATTAAAAGAAGTTTAAAAGTTAGTTATTAATCCTTCTGTAACCAGACAAAAGCCCAAAACTATCAGTAGTATTTTTTTGTTTTTAGCTCTTTGAGTAGTTTTTGCTTTACTTCCCTGTGGAAAGAAAAAAACTAGGGCCCTGTATTTGGGGCTCTGCCCAAAGGTGACTTAACTCCTCTCCTGGGTAATGTGGTTTGGTTTCTCCTCTATAGAATATGTGAGATGACACAGAAAGAAAGGATCTGTAGAAATGTGAAATGTTATGAGTGCTGAACTATGTACAGTGTGTTCTTCATGGCAAGGTTTTCTGTATGGTGTGATAACAGTAATTATATACTGCTATTAGTGTTTCATAGGAGCGGAAAGGACAGAAGCATCTGCATTTGCTGAACTCTGCAAACAAGATGAAAGCAAGATACTTCCAGAAAGGATGGCTTGAGAAGAGTAATTGTACCTTCAATAGTAAATAAAAGGCTACTGAATAAAATGTTTGGAGATTAGCAAGTACGTTATTGATGCAAATCTGTGGCATACTTAGCAAAGAGCTATAAATATTCCTTACATTATTATCAATTGGTAGTTTACTAACAGGCAATTGGCTTTTTGAATCTTAATTATAATAGTGTTCTGCAGCTTTAATTTAGTGTATTACCCTACCAGCTGAAATGATAAACAGAAAAGAATTTAAAAGGGGGAGAAATAGATAGTTAATTAGTAATAAGCCCTTTCATAGCTTCTCCCTCATCTACATTCCCACCCTCTGAATATCTATTCAAAAATGTGAATGCACACTTACGAGAGCAGTGTCTCCTTTAAGTGTCCCAATTCTCTAACCACATTTTTTCCGGATGCTGTTAAATATCATAGTGCTTTGGGGAGATGGTTGACTCGAACCATCAGAGCGAAAAGCATTTGTAAAAAAAAATGGGGGGAGGAACAGAAGTTAATTACAGAAAACAGGGACTGCAACAACGGGAGGAGGCTGTGAAGCAGGAGGTCTAAATGGCAAAGTAAACCCTGCTGGGGAAACCATCTGTGGATGGCTTGAAAGCACATCATCTGCCTGTGTGTGTTTGCATGTGTGCATGAAAAAAACCACGGAGAGCGCAATGTGTGCTTTTACCAGCAGGAGGACAAATCAGTTAACAACCATTGCCAGGATGGAAATATCACAGCTGCTGCCAGTCCAATTATTGAATGCATAAGTATTAATGTAAATATTGTTTCCCTGCAGAGGAAATTTCTAGCCTATGTGATCTTTTGGCAGCATTGGTATTTCAAGCTTCTGAGCCTTGGGTTTCTCTAAAATGTAATCCTGAAGTAACAAGTTCATAACACAGCAAGTAGAGTACAAACTCAAATGGCTACCTACAGGTTGCTGGAGAGAACAGAAGTGGAGAGGTCTCCTTAAGAGGAACACATGAGCTTTCCATAGGTCAGGTGATTTTCCTTTTTCTCTCCAGAAAGACAGGGCACCTGGGCCACAGATGAGGTAAGAATTCTTGAGTCTGCACAATTGTAATAATACCTTTTAAAATTTAGACTCTCCCACAAAGACATGGTAATTGTTGTCAAGGGGATAGATGTATAATAAAAAATAGTTTTTATTAAATTTCTAGTAACTTTTATATAAGACAGAAAAGTGTCAAGTTTACGGTCTTTTTTTACTGACCAGTTTGATTTACTAATTTCCCAAATCTCCCATGACTTGCAGTATCAAACATTTTATGTGTTACTAATGGTAGCCTTGTGATAAGATCACCATTCTGATTTACATTTTCAATGTTATCTATCAGTTAGATAAAGCAGATTTCTCACAGCAACTCAGTAAATCTGGCAGAGTTCCTGTGTCAGCCCAAGATGAAAAATGGCCCTTTAGTTCTCTTATAACATGGATTGGTATGAATTAATATGTGTAAGAGTCATAAACCTTGGTGGTTTGTATTCAAATTTTCTTCATGAAGACACAAATTCTGAGATTTGGCATCTCATTTCAGGATTGTCTCTGAGGCATTTTTTAATTCTGTGTTCACTTAGCTTTGCATATAAATTCTAATAAACTTTGCATACCACAGCAAGTACAAGGTAACTGCCAGTAAATAAGCTATAGTTGCAGTATACAGGCTGGGAAAAAAAAGAAAAGCACACACACACAAAATGAGAGGTGGATGGATAGTGTCTCTGATTCTACTGTTTCCAGGTACCCGGGATCTACTTCCAGGGACTATACGAATGAGGTAATATACTTTTATTCAGCTTTGTGGGTGCTGTGAAAGGATTATATTTTCTTTTCTGGAAGCTGCATTTCTCCTTTTTCTTTACCTTCTCTTATATCTGTTTTCAGTGAAACTCTGTGACTAGGAAATCTACCCTGCAGCTGTAAAGCTAGAAAGACTGCAGTGATTGGCGAAGATTCATGCATGTTCTCTGAAGCAATTTACTCCACAATGTGTAAAATGAGATTGAATTATGTCAGGACAAAATTACTCCTTAATCCCTTGCATTACCAAAAGCTGTGTGAGAAAGGTAGGTCTCGTTCTCCCTGATCCATGAAGGTAGTTCATGCCTAACTCACAAAGCAATGACAATGGTTGTAAGGAAAGTAAATGTCTGCATCTGAATCTGTCTTCAGTACTATGTACATTGAAACATGGGTTGGATGTTAAATCACTGCTTTGTGAGCATCTGTGAGCATCTGTTCAGGTGTTTAAAGTCAATTATGTATCTAAGTGCTTACAGGCTCAAACTCACGATAACTGAGATTATTTTTTGTTTAGCTTTTGTGTTCGCTTAGACTTCTACACTGATTGGGGGTAAAGCTGCTTGACATCAGGTGTGCCTATGTAGAGTGCAACTTAGATTTGCCTAAACCTTTTTAGGAGCTAGTTCTGTTGAAAAGAATAATTTTAATATGTGTTGCACTTGCTTTTTACAGTCACCTTATAAATCATAGAGGGGGAATATTTATAAATACACATTGCTTCAGATATTTGTGGCTGTCTTTACTAATCTCCAACCATATTAATTTGACTGACATTGATTCCACAGTAACAGGAAAAAAAAAAAAGGAACCATGGTTGAAGTGTAAAAAATTAGTTGCCCTTTATACAACTTTTTCTTGAATACTGTAGTCATAGCAAGGTTACAGCCAAAAACAGTATACTACTCTTGTACCATCATGGAGAACATTTATGCGTTTTCCTTCGTTTGAGTGCTATTCTCTTGTTCTCAACCTTTCAAGCAGTTGGGCATCCATCCTACCTGCTCTGTGTTTCCCAGCCCTGGAAGCACTCATAGTTTAGGAAGAGTTAGGCTAAAGAGGTATATGCCTCCATTGACTCCTAGGATAGTCTTAAATGTAAGAATCTTTCCATTACAATTGCAGAATTGATCAGGAATTGATTATACTTAGATCCAGAACAGTGTTAAGGATAATTCATAAAAGGTTATTTTCAAGAGGGTTCACACTGTGAAGGTTGATTTAATGTGTCCAACAGATCCTTGAGGAAATAACCCAGTATTTTCTTAGGCAAAGCTGTGTCACACAGGGGGATGTTTGTCTCTTTCAGTCTTTAATTGACAAAACTTGTCTCTGTGAGAATTTTGGGGAAGCTTTTCAATATTATTTGTAATGCTTTCCTGTTCTTTCCCTGACACTAGCAAAGTTATTTCATTAAGTACTAACTTTACCCAATTCCTTTACCATTCAATTACTATTAATTGTTTGAGAGAGTCCAGTGCAGAGCCACAAAGATGATGAAGGGAGTGGATCATCTCTCTTACGAGGAAAGGCTGAGGGAGCTGGGGCTCTTTAGCTTGGAAAAAAGGAGATTGAGGGGTGACCTCATTAATGTTTATAAATATGTAAAGGGTGAGTGCTAGGAGGATGGAGCCACTCTTCTTGGTGATGCCCGATGACAAGACAAGGGGCAATGGTTGGAAGCTGAGGCATAGGAAGTTTCATGTAAACATGAGGAGGAATTTTCACTGTGAACGTGATGGAACACTGAAACAGGCTGCCCAGAGGGGTTATGGAGTCTCCCTCTCTAGAGATATTCAAAACCCACCTTGATACGTTCCTGTCTGATCTGGTTGGTCTAGGTGATCCTGCTCTGGCAGGGGTGTTGGACTAAGTGATCTTTTGAGGTCCCTTTCAGTGCCTGACATTCTATGATTCCAAGATTTAAGCAATGCATTTATCAAAAACCCAATTTATCATTGCAACTAGTCAGGTGTAGACCTAGGTCAGAAGTAATTCACTCACAGTCCCAGCATCCTTGCATCACCAGGATATGAATATACATTCATATACAGATGTAACATACATTACACACCACAAACCTCTATTCACTATGGGATTTTGGAAAGGAAATCTCTGACCTCACAGTAGTTTTTCTGCTGAAGTACAGGGCTGTAACACTGATAGCGTCTGTCACAGGAGACTCACAGCTTTAATGCAGATAAATGTTTTCATCCTTTTATGTCTCCTAGTTTACTAAGGCATCTCATTTCTTCCTTTAAAACACTTTCTGAACAACCTAAAATCTGTACATTAATGTTTCAACACAGCTAACTACTGCAATTTGTCACCTCTTTACATTTCAGGTTACACAGGCCACTTCTGTGGACACTTGTAAGAGGGGTTACTATATGTAGTACTTGAAAGTCAGAAGTAACCCCCAATGTTATCAGAAAAATATCAGAGTCAATGAAAAATACCAGCATTTTGTTTCTGTTTGATATACTGTTGCAGTTTAGACACATCTGAGAGCTTAGTACTACACTCACACCCCACCCTTCCCCTGATAGGATGGGAAGGAGAATAGGGAGAAAAAGGGAAAACCCTGTGGGTTGAGATAGGAAAAAAATAATAAAACAACACAAGAGAAGAAATCCATAGTTTGTCTTGATATTAAAGGTCTTTTTAAACCTAAGCAATTATATGAAAAAGCAATCATATTAATGAAACAATACATCAAGTGGGTGATATAAAAGTCACAGACCTACAAGAGTTTCACCAGTGGTGCTGCACCAGAGACTGTCCTCTAACTTCAGATATCCCATTGGCTGGTTCAGTTGTCTGTGGTCCCCACCCAGATTCTTGTGAAAATTACTCATATCCTAGCCAAACTCAGGACACAGTTAAGATACTAGAAAATGCTGCTTATGTGGCCTTTTGACATGTGACAAATTATCTTCCTAGAGCCACTTTCTGGCAGTATATAGTCATAGACATTACCTGGAAAGAACATTTTGAGCATTAAAGGAATAGTGCATGTGCTCACTTGTGTGTGTATTAGTGCATGTGCTCACTTGTGTGTGTATGAAGAATTTTTTTTTTTAATAGTAATTTTGATCCAGAAGAAATAGAATACATTTGCAGCTTATCTGACAAAGATACTGGCTGCTGTACAGTATGTGTGTCTAATACCTGAGTGACCCTAAAGCACTTACATACTAGGATGTGCTTGCATTCTAGGTCCTAGGAAATGAAGCAAGAGATCTTAAGTCAAGAGAAAATCAGATGTAAGACTGTTAGGTACTACCTCACTTTTCCTAGCACTTTGCTGAAATGAAGACATGATTATACACCATTCAGTTTTAAGAAATGTGCAGAATTAGTTAGGTTTTGGGAATCATTTTGTAAGTAAATAAAATCTGCCTGTCTGGCACTTCTCCACAATACATTTGGGACATTTTCATTACTTTAGATAAAATAGGAAGTGCAGAAGCCTCAGAAATATTTACTGCTGACATATTTCAAGAATTTATGTTTTCCAAAAGCAAGGAAGAGAGACTTCATTAGCTTTATTAGACTTCTGCAAAGGAAATAACGCATAGTGAGTCTACCTCTTATTGGACATCAGAGAAACCACATGGAAGAGAGGCATTATTCATATCCTGGCTGCTGAAAAGGCTTTAACATGAGCTCAGCCTTTTTATAGAAGAGGCAGTCCACTCTTCTCTTGGGGTGCTCTGAGCTGAAATTCTTCAGTGTCTAATATTCAGCAAGCTTACTCTATAGTCCTAATATAATTCAGGAGTAGGTCAGTCAGGGACACAGATCCTTTGGAAGCTAGGCTTTCTACTAGCTTCCACAGAAAAGTGCATTCCAGACAGCTCAGGGATGTAACTGCTGATGAGGACGCAGACCTGGAAACCTGTTCAGGGAACCTAGATGCCCTGTTCTAGTTCACTTCAATGGGCTTTAAAGGTCCATGTTTGTGAGATATTATTTTAGAGAACTGTTAGTAGATAGTAACACGAGTCTGTGAAAATATCTACACTGCTGTTATAGAAGTGGGCTGCTGTGTCTGCAAACACACTATGTAAATCTGAGTATTATTTATTGATCTATTTAACAAAATCACAGAGTTTCCACTCAGAAGATACAGCTGCCACTATTTCATAACTAATCTCTAGGACTTGCCTGATCTGGCATCATGCAACTCGAAGCTTGGACTGAAAAGCCTTCATGCACACACAGATTACAGTGCAAAAGAAACATGGGCTTAAAATTCCACTTAGCAATTAGCCTAAATAGCTTGTGCTGCAAAACATGGACATTTTTACTCTAGAATAGTGTCTACCTTCAATACCTAGGTCAGTTTCATTTGTATCTGTCCTGAAGCTTATGGTTCAATTTTTAATTCCCGAATGCTGATTGTAGTAACTAAATTAATTCAGTCCTGTAACATGAATCTAGTAGGCATGTTTGATTTACTCATTTGCTACTTTAGGCAAACAGCTAAACAAAACATGCCATTTCAAAATGAAAGCATTATATTTCAGAAAAAAAAAACAAAAACAAAACCCAACCAAAAAACACTAGAAATAAATATTTTCAATGTTTCACTTAATACTGCAGTGGTCTCATGAAACCTGAACAGTATCACAGGTAGGTATTGTCAATATTGAATGATACATTTGGTAGAAAAAGTTGCCTGGCTCTAGCCAGAACCTGTGAGTGACACATCATAACCTTAATAATCACACCCAGATTTTGTTGACTTGTGTGATTTTACCTGTGAAAATAGCTGCACTTGCATTATTCTACCTTCACTGGAAAGCACAGGCTTTAACTGTTTGATTTGTTAGGGCAAAAATCTGCTTATCCACTGGCATAATTTTTGAATATGCACAACATTTTAACATGCAGACAGCTACTTGTAAACATACAAAAAACTAACTACAGAGAAAAAGGCCATTTGGAAAATTTAAGTGTGATTGTTTGCTAGGCAGATTTAGGTTACACCACTTGATATATGCATCTGCATCTACATTTACTTCAGCTGCATGCAATGTCATTTTGCTTCAGCCACAAGACACTGTCTCTGCATTGCTTGAACCAACTCATGAGAAGCTGCAAGTGGGGGGTAAAACAAGCCCCGAAGCAGCTGAGCAGTTAAACTGAGCAGTTACTTAGTGGCTTCTGGCCACGGGAAGATATAATCCATTCCCTCATGCAGAGGGGAGTATTGCATCAACAACAGGTCTATTGGATTTGTTTCCTTGAGTGTTCCAGTGCAGCCACACCTGTGGAGAATGATGATTTCCCAATAAGAGGGACACAATACATGCAGAATAGAATTTTCAACAGCACTAATTAGAAATGGCTTGGTCTGGTTTGTTGGTTTGTTTTTGTTTTGTTTTTTTTGTCTGGGTTGTTTTTTTTTTTTTGTGTATGTGTGTGATTTTTGGGGGGGTTGGGGTTGGTTTTTTTGGTTGGTTTGTTTTTGTTTTTTTCCCAGACTAAATGCAAGTCCATGAATTTTTGTTTATTCATTAATACCTCCCAACATATATCTATCCCTCCTGTTTCAATGCTGTGTGACAGTCTCCATCAGATTTCAGCTACAAACTCATGAGTCATCTAAGCTGAGCCCCTTTGTTATTTTTAGCCATCCAGTTAATTTATTTATCTAGTTTTTTACAGCCATCTTGTATTTTGCTTTATCAGCACAATAGTGAAGTTACCAGTTATTTCATTTCTTACTCATTTTGAACTCACAGAGAAGCTGCAAAGGTACTAAGAAGCAACTGTCTCAGAGATATTGCCTAAGGTGTGAAACATAAATGTTCATCAACACACCCTATTGCTTTCTGCAAATCCAATTGAAGGCCTGTTCTAATTGTCTGAATCCAAATTCCCCTTAGCTTTAAGCCATAACAACAAATTCTCAGGTAGCTCTTTATCCCCAGCTTACTGTAATTCTTAAAAAAAGCCATTATACATTCTTATTTCCTTCCACATTGAAGGAAATAAGAGATAATTAAAACAGGGTTTCTCTTCTTTATCTATTCTTATAACTTTTTTTTTTTTAATTGACCCTTAATTTAACCCTAGAGACAAACTCCATCCAGTATTCCTCAGGTAGTATTCTTTATTTGCGATAAAGACTGCAGTTTTCCCTTCTTGTACAACCTACACACAAAGAGACATTGATAGGAAAAACAAGGCATACATACAAAAATATATCTTTCCTATGTTTCTCATAAATTTATTGGTCACAGAAAGACACATTCAAAGATTTAGAGATGCTTTGAAACACACAAACACACAAAAATAATTTTTTAAAAATATAATTTTTGCTGAATGCCCCAGGTCAGGATTCCTAAGCATGTTAACATAGGCATTTGGTAGGAGAGGTCCTGTGTTACAAGGAATACAGCCCCAGTGATTTGTCATTGTGGTTGGCTCATGGTTTGATAAGAAATTAGCAGAGGGCTGAGAGGGAAATGTAAGACCCCTGCTATGTGATTGCATGACACAACACATGGCTTCCACAGACTCCAGGCTTTTTCGTCAGCCATGGTAAATCTTCTATAATATTTTTTTGCTTTTCAATTATTTTGGATGGAACTAGATTTGTCAGTTAAATTTCTAGTAACTCTCACTTTCTGATTCCCAAGCAGGAGGATAATTCACAATTTCTCTGGACAACTTAACACTGCCATTTATTTCCACCATGTGAACCGTGGATTCTCAAAGATGTAGATTGTGTTAGATCTCTTTATACAATTACGTATTTCCAAACTGCTGTGTTACTGGACAGGGAAGAGAAAGGAGGTATGGTCTTTTGGCAGTAATGCCTGTTCTTTTGTATCAGGTTCTTAATGCACTTTATAGAAGAGATTACTACTACCTTGTTTTTATAGGTAAGAATAGACACAATCTGCCTCAATTATATTGCCCAAGTTTATTATCCAAGTCCTTCCTGGAAAACTCTCTCAAGTCTTGCACATTCTTTTGTGCAGTGATGGTTCCATATATAAGGTGTGTCACAGTACAATCTGTTAGTACAAATCTAGTGTCATGGATAGTGTTTGCATTATACTTTGAATGAAGAGACAGTGGTGTCTGTGTCCCTGGGGAAAAAAAAATGGCCATAATGCTAACCCTTGAATGGCTTCACCACAGTCTGATACCTAGCCTTGGCTGAATTTCATTTAACTTCTCTTTCTCCTCTGCAAGATAAATATACCTAGTGATTTCTACTAATCAGTTTTTTGCAAGGTACATGGAGACTATGTGTGTGCACGAAGAAAGTTTATTGGGAAATCTGTTGTCATGGCACAGGAAGGGAGATCACAGATAAGAGACAGCTTTTCTAACCTTTTCTCTAGCTCAGTCACTGGCTCATTATCCCGAGGCTGGCAGTCAGCAACAGTCAGAGGCACTGCATGTCTGTGCAGGACTGAAGTGACTGTAGTCCCTGGTGCCCATCGGCTTCCCTGAGTACCTGGAATACAGAAACCCCTGAAAAAAACCTCTGTCCTCTTTCCTGACACCTCACATTCCTCTACTTCAATGACTTAACCACAACTCAGGGGCTCATCTTCCACTGATAGTAAGTTCATATAAAGAGGAATATATTTATAACTATCTGAGCTGTGAGGAAAACTTGGCTAGTTGAGTACACAGGAAAACAGCACCATGAAAGCAAATGGAAGGTAAGCAAAAAACACCCCTGATTTATTACTTTTTAAATAACAATTGTACAAGTGTCTCATGATATTTCAGTCATGATGATGGGGATAAAGGTTCTTAATTTGAAACTATACAGTATACTGCTATTTATTTTCCCATCAGACCTTGTCCCAGGAAAGATGATAAGTCTTCCAGGAGATGCTACAGGAAGTTAAGTAGAAGGCAAGATAAGGATATCTGCCTTTCTGCTACACGTGTTATGTTTATTTATGAGGAAACAAAAGCCTTCAATCCCCAAGGCTCTCCATAAAGCACCTTTCACTGGCACTAAGTCAGCAAAAAAGAACAAGCCTCTTAAAATTAAAATGAAGGGGAAACATATGATAAAATAGAACATATAAGCCCCAAATATTTCAAATATATATTCTGCTTCACTTTGCAGTTTCTGCTTACCAACTACTCACAGAATGACAGTCTTATCAGATAAAAGTGGCCAGCCTCTATATGCTGCATTTAAATTTATATTACAAACAACAGGCTCCATTACCCAAGGATTTTCTCATTGCATTCCTAATACTGTCTTTCTGCATGCTTTATTATTCCCTATTTCTTTACGTGCTCTTTGCATTCCAGTGTGTGCTAAAACATTCTGGTATTTGTTTCAAACATTTTGAGTTTTTACTTCATCTGTCTTTCACTAAATTTCCCTTTATATGCCTCAAAACACTCTCTGCTTCTCAAACATCATCTTTAAAGCTGCCATCTCATATACTCTTTGGTGTTCCTTTCTCCCTTCCTGCTGCCCACTCCCTCCTTCTTTCATCCCCTAATCATTTGATCACTGCAGTTCTTTGATGTGCGAGTCTTCCAGTTTGGGTCCAATTTAATTATGTTTTTCAGAAAACTGACCTCTGTGGTCCCAATTTGTTCAAGATATTTCCTTCATTGATCCAGGGCCAGATCCCTGTACCACCTGTTATAAACTAGATTCCTGATATTAGAGGCAGCCATGTATTAGCTCCCAAGGTCAGTTTGCATATATCAGGAGTTAATTACACTGATCTATTTGCAGTGATACAATACACTCTTCCTTGCCCTTAGGTCTTGATGCATTAACACAAAATCAAGGGAAAACAATTAGAGGTGTTCTCATACTACAGCAGATACATTTGCTTCTCTATTCATAAACATTCTCAAAGAATAGATTGCATTTTTCGTTAAATTGCAATACATTCCAAATGTCTGCATATTTAATTTCTGTTGGGTTATTATGAAAACATCAAACAGAATCGGACTTCTTAAATTATCATCCTGTCATGCATGATTCAGGAAATAATCAGAAAGATGTTTTAAGTTTGAGGTAAAAATACCAAGTGTATTCTTTCAGAGTTGTGTAGAAAATTTACAAAGTTAAACACTGTCTTGATAGCATACAGAGTGGGTAGAAGTTGAAAACACTAGATGTATACAAAATACTCCCCTATATAAACAAACAGCTGCATTCTTCAGTAGAGAAGTATAAGCTTCCTATCTGCAGCAGGAAAAGTTATGGAAAACTGAAATACAATTTTTTATTCTGGGAAGGGAAAACGGCAATATTCCAGCCAAGAAAAGATGAAAATAGTGATTGCTGCTAATCACTACTTTCATTGAGTCTGCAGTTAGTGAAGATCCAGAAGGATGCAGAGTTCAGTGACAAGTGCACAGTAACAGCACTGTACTACTGAGCCATGTGTGTTCAGTAAGCATGAGGTGTGGCTAAGATCTCTCTGAATTAGACTGAGCTAATTAAATACAGCTCTCTGCTTGACAGGATCTACAGATGCCTCAATCCACTTTGTCCAGTTCTACCAAAGGATGATGTCAAATCCAAGTAGACCAGCACAAAGATGTTATCCTTGACTGCTGCCAAAAGATAACAGCCTGAATAAGATCAGCACAAGTGTTACACTTGACCCTGACTGAAAAGTGTCAAGGAAACTGAGTCTTTGGATAAAACTAGAGCTGCTTCAGGACCACAGCATCCATTCCCCAAAGCAGAAGGCTGAAACTGGGATGGAATACTTACTACCATAAAATAAGAGATTATGGCCTCCTGGACTTTAATGTGAGAGGTGCTGAAATCCTGACCATGACAGTCCCTCCTTCCTCACAGTGATCATCACAAAATGTTACCTTTCATGCTGATGGAATATTTTTTGCTTGGGTTGAGTTTTTAATTTTAAATATAGAAGAACAGTATTCTCACCTCCCTTATGCTATCTGTATAGTTATATCCACAAGGTGTGAGAAATCACAGAAATCCTTCCCAGGAGAAGAAATATATCTTCCCATAAAAAAAAAAATAATAAAAAAACATATTAAATCAATCAGATAATAATAATAACAACAACAATAATAATAATAATTCAGCAATAAATAAAA
>JANHGL010023325.1:72626-90166 GCA_024611195.1 Ceyx melanurus | reverse complement strand
AGCACCTCATCCCCCAGCCTGTATTGATAGTGAGGGTTGTTCCGACCCAGGTGCAGGACCCTGCACTTAGTCTTGTTAAACCTTATGAGGTTCACCTGGGCCCACCTCTCCAGCCTATCCAGGTCCCTTTGGATGACATCCCATCCCTCCATGATTACAAACCAATATAATTACAGATTCTAGCTTATCTGACAAAGCTAGAGTTGCTCTGATTAGCTGGTCTCAGGCATTTCCTCACCTCTGAGCCACCGATATCTTCAGCAGTCTCTGACAGGAGCCCTTCGATAGGATTTTTCCAGGCAGCCCTCCCTTTTCTGTGGGAGGCAAGTTGCACTTGGTTTTGATTTTATTTTTTTGTTTGTTTGTTTTAAGGCATCCTTTTACACTGCATCTTTCAATGGCAGAACAGCCCAAGCTCAGCATCATGCTGAGAAACTGATGGGGAGCAGCAAAAGCTGGACTGCCCCATGGCAGGGGAGGAACCAGGAGCTAAGAGTCATGTGGGTGGGCTCATCAGGGCCATTAAGGCTTATTAGCACTCTCAGCACCTTCTAGGTGACTAGCCTGGGAGAACCAAATCTAAAGTGTGGTATCAAAAAGAGTCAGAGATCAAATGTAGTACCTATCCATGATCCTGTCCTAGACTGACAGCACTGTACAAATAGATTTAATGCCTTTCACAGCTTATCTTAATACACCTACAAATAGATGATTAAGTGTTTCAGTAACATATCTATGGTGCTACCTGTACCAGTATGCAAACCACCTTATCAACCTGCCAAGTGATGTGATGTAGTAGGTGATCTCCTAGAGCCACTACAGATTTGAAAACTGGCTATTTTAAGAGAGCTGCGATGCTTTTCTTGTTTGTTCTAAATCCTTAATTCCAAGAATCAGGAATTTCATGTTCCTCAGACAGAGATAATCCAAACCACTAATGTCCTTGTCCTCCATCTGCAGAGGGGAAACCATGAAAAAGACACTCCAAATCCTCAGTAACCTGCTGACATGAGGGTTTTTTCATACAAAAATTACTCAGCCAGACTGAAGAGTCCTGAAGTCAATGGTGAATCAAGATGACAACCCAGTTAAGCTGTTTGTTTCTAGCTGGCCCTGGCTGGATACTGACCACGCCCATCGCCAGGGATTCTCTGTCAGGGGAGGAACAAAGAAAATGTGAAGAATATTTTTTTTTACTATACTTACATTACAAAATTCCTGTCTAGGAAACACCTGTTTCTCAGCAGCCCTGCCCAGAGCTGCACCCCGACGATCCCAAAGATGAAGAAGACAAAGAAGCACAAGAGGAGGACGTTGCCTAACATAGGCAGAGTATCTAAGAGCAGGGTGACGAGTATTCTCATACCTGTGAGGAGAAGGAGAAGAAAATGGGTTAGAGGAGCCCTTTGAGTGGAAGAGTGTGAATGCTGCATCATTCCCATCTTCGTTCTGCAGCCAGTGCATCCTGGTCAGAAGATGGTTATGTTTTCCCACTACACCTCAAGGCTAAAAAGGAAGGTAAAGAGCTTGAAAAGCTCAGCAGCAAATGAAAGCAAGCAGCATTACCTCCAAAGGGTGGATTTAAGGGTGGGATTTTCTTAAGCTTTCAAGTAGCGCAGCACTCATTGACACATAAACATGGGCAAAGCTGCAAGACAGTCTTTCCTGGAGGAACATCCCTGCAAATCATCACTTCCTGAGAAATTGTCAAAATACGTATTTATAAACATATGGAACACCTCTCATGAATCACATGAGAACTGTGGCTGCTCCCTGGGTCTCCTCTGTGAACAACTCCTCTTTCATGGAAGTCTCCTCTCCTTGCTGGCCACAGGACTGCCAAGCAGAGGAGGCAGGGGAAATTTTGGCTTTTTTTGAGAGGGGAAAGCAGGTTACAAATGTTTCTTCCTCTCAGCAAAGCTCTCAGCTCTGCTCCCTTTCCCTCCTCCTTTGCAGGTTACAGAGGGATCTTCCCAGCTGGTCCCACATCTCTGCCAGACTCCCTCTGAACCTGGGTGCAGAGCAGAGGCTTCCCCAACACCTTTGCTGTCAGGGAAATGACAATTTCTATGGAAGATTCTCTATCCAAAATAAGCAGATTGAGTAATGAGTCAATCTTGCAGAGCCTCAGCTAACTCTTGCACCTCTGTCCAGTGTGTACCCAGCACGCAGCCCAGTGCAGACTGGGCAAGGAGGCAGGGACTGGGCTGTCACTTCAGGGCTGTCCTGTCTCACACATCAAGGCACCTTCAAACTCTAGGATAAAACAGGAATAAAATGGGAATAACAACTTGCAACTCAGCAGTTCCATAGATATTAAATGTAACTCTGAGGCACTGACCAGACATCAATTCAACAGCTGATAATTGATGAAAGAAGAAGGAATGAAAAGAGGAAAAGACTACAGCAAATTCTAAATTACAGAAAAGAATAAAACTGGAAACTGAGTCTTGAGAGCCCGTTGCTCAGCACAGAGCAGGGCTCAAGTTTGTGGTGTGGTGGAAATTAATGCAGCTGCTGGATAAGGTGGCACTGCTGCCTTTAGAGGCATTTTAGACCACTAAAATTCTGCTCTGCAAGCACCTTTTCCTGCCTACCTGTGTGGAGTCTCCTCTCTCTCCATTTGCTCTAGTAGGACACTGCTCTCTATCAGTCATCCCACTTGGGTGGAGAGCAGCATTTACACTGACACAGTCTCTCTTCCTCCACCAATTTCCAGTGGCTTCTTCCTACAGTCAGCTCCTAAATCACAGAATCACAGACTGGTTTGGGTTGGGAAGGACCCTTAAATCTCATCTAGTCCAAACCCCTGCACTTGGCAGGGACATCTGCAACTATAGCAGGTTGCTCAGAGCCCCAGCCAATCTCACCCGCAACAGTTCTTTGTCCTGTTACAACAGGTGCTTTTCAAAAGATTATCCTCATCTTTCTTACTGACCTCCCTGTCCTTCCTAAAGGCTGCAAGACGGTCTTCCCAGAGCCTTCTTGCCACTGAACAACCCCAACTCTCCCAGACTGGTCTCCTGGCAGAAGGTTTCCAGCCCTTGGATCATTTCTGTGGCCTCCTCTGAACCCACCCCAACACATTAATGTCTTTCTTGTACTGAAGACTCCAGAGCTGAATGCAGCACTCCAGGTGAGGTCTCACCGGAGAGGAGAAAGTCATGCCTGATGTCCTCCCGCTAATTTCATTATGATGCCAGGCTGCAGCCTGGCAGCTGTAAACCCGAGATGGGTGCTGGGAGAAGCAGGGTCTCCAGGAGAGCAGTGCCCATCCAACCCAGTACCTCCCAGGCCATGATGAGCAGCACTGGCAGGAGCTGAAGCCCCGTCATGCTGCTATATTTGCCTCCTCACGTTGCTCTGCCAGCAGAAATATAACCCACGCAAGCAGAGCTGGAGCCAACATTACCTTGTCAGCACAGCATGAGTGGATGAACCACCACGGCCAAGAGTTTGCGCTAATAAATAATTAGGTGAGAGTAATAACCTCTGCATCCCAGGGCAAGAGCCTTTCAAGGTCTCCACGCCCAGTTGTTTCTTGGCTCTGGCACTTCTCCCCACTGCTGATGCCGCTAGTGGACGCCTCTCTAGAGGAGCCATGATCCTGGTGCCCAGCCCAGTGCCGGTCCCACCAGCTGCCCTCCAAACCCCATCCCTGTGCCACTCCGGTGCCAGTGCCACCCTTTAGGGAAGGGACAGGGTGCTGGCAGCCAGGCTGCAGTGGCAAATGCCACAGGTAGTGCGGGATGCTGGCCAGAGTTCCCTGTCACTGCAGCACTGGGGCCAGGTTCTGGGAGAGCACTAGCCTCTGCTCCAAGAACAGGGGGAAAGCCAGAGCTGGAGGCAAATGGGAGTTTGATTTCATCATGCTTGTTCCCAACATATTCTGTCATCGTGAGCCCTCCAGGAGCACATCCCATAGTACTGCCCCTCAGGTTTTCCTTGTAAATCTATCTTTGGAAAAGCAGAAAACACTCAATTCCCGCTGGAAAGATGATGCTGGGCTTTTTTTCTTTGCCCCCACCCCTCCCCACGCCGATTCTCACTAATATCCTCACTCTTTTTTTCTTTTTTCCAAAAATGGTTAAAATTTATCTGCATATGCCAGGCAACTTCTTTTCGCTCAGCTACTTTTGGTATTTTGGGTTGTTTAGTGGCACAGTTCTTGAGATTGACTCCATCTGTTTGCTATCCGCTCAGGGTGCTCGGGGCTCTCAGCAGAATGTCAAGTGTGCCATGGGAAAAGAGCACAAGCATCGCTTAGGCTGAAACAAGGATCAGGATTTATTTTCATTTCCATTCTATGTGATGCCTGCTTTAAACCACATTGTAGAAAAATAAAAATAAAGCTGTGAGAGGGATTTGAAAAAACAGTGACCATGACTAAAAAACCCACCCCTAACTATAGCCAAACATATAAATTGCAGGAATTATATTTTTTTCCAGTCATTTTCAAGGAATAATTTCTAATAGAGATGATGTTTTTATTGGCTGCGGCTCTCCTTTCTTTTCCTAACAAATAAAATACAAATTAAATAATCTTGTGGGTTAATTTATTGTGCCTGGAAGTGCAGAGCTAATAGCACTGGCTGGAACTCAGGAAAGTGCCTGGGCATTGCAGGGATAAATCACCAGGCTACTTCTCATGGGTCTTGTGCTAAGACTGAACACCAGGCTCATCTCTTCTGACCCTGTCATAATTCCTATCTGCTCGATGTCCTTTTGCAACTACCACTGAGCCAAAAACCTGACTCAGACCGGCAGTGTGGTGACTAGGGGAGTGTGTCTAAGCCAGTGCTGGGGATGGCAGAGAAAGCGCTGAGTGGGACCCACTCCTGTGCTGCTGACTGGGGTGTGGTGGACATCTGTGGTAATCCCTATCTAAGCTTTAGCATCCTCATAGATGAAAGGTTAGAAACGTACCTCTGTTATTACCAGAAACTGCAAAAATGCACAAAATAGAGGGTTGTCGCTACCCATTCTCTGCAGACCCTGGATTACATCAGTCTGAAATACTTAAAGTATCAATGTTAAAAGTGGATGCAGTTAGTGTCTCATAAACAAGTAAATTCTGTGATTATCTGCCCGCCAGGAACTGACATATTTTGAGAATACTAATCCTGCTCTGGCACTTGTGCAAGACCCTGGTTGTGCTGTAAAACCAGCCTAGACAAGGAGGGCAATCCAACTCCAGACATGGCTTGAGCTCTTTGGATTTAATCCAACATACTGTTGACAAAATAATGAGTATTTTTCATTGCCTATATTCTGAAAAAAAAAATAAAATCAAAGTGGCAAGAGTAGAAGATGACAGCCTAGAAGGCTTACTTCAAAGCTTCAATATCAAACTTCTAAGGAAGAAAAACACAAGCCAGGACCCAGATTAAAATTTCATGTAGGCTTGGAGGTATTTGGATCCCTGGGTCTCAGTTTAATAGGCACATAAACCTTCAAATTCCCCCAGCTTCTGCTCTCAGCCCGTCTGAATCCCATCTTGAGACTCAGCACTGTTTCACAGGAGAACTACGAAGGGCTTTGTGGATTTAAATAACTTCAGAGTGAGCCTGAGCCTCACATGATCCTGGAACTTTGGTGCAGCTCTAAGCCGAGCACATGCCAGGGTCCCCCTGCTCCTCTCTGTCCCCACGAGGCCACGGAGCAACCACAATCAAAACCCCAGAGGAGATCTTCTTATTGTCCTTTTGAGATGCTCCAAAACCCTGGTAACAAAACCTAATTAGGAAAACAAAACTCTGGAGGGTTTCATGGTCCCTTTTAGCCTCTCATTTCTTTCTGTCTTGTTTTTAACTTCTAATGATGTCACTATTGGATTTACAGATTTTTGTTTTCGTTTTTTTTTCAGAAAAAGAAAAACAGAAGAATTTGAGCTCAGAGAGAAACTTCAAAGACTCCTGTGTGTAAACGTCCAGCTGTTCCCCTGTGTGTTCATCTGAGGTACTGGAACCACTGGAACCAAAACCCTTCTGGGGGAGTTTGTTTTGCTGTCCCTAGATGTGCCGACATGATGGTCAATTAATCGAGGCAGGATGTTCAGTGAGGACTGGCAGGGCTGTGTCATACAAATGTGCTTGGAAAAAGAATAGGAAATGGCCTTTTTTTTTTTTTTTTTTACAAGGAACCTCTATGATTTCCATACAATGCTGCTGTATTTTGAATTGAGAGCATTTTGGTTAAAAAACATCATGGAAGTGCTATGAAATTAGTACCTTGTGAAGGATTGCTCAGCAGACAGCTGATTCTGGCAGGAAATTATTTCAACTTGTTGGTTCATCTTTCAAATTGGATTTAGAAGACAAGCAGCTGAAGCCACTTGAAAATGGATTTAGGGGCCACTTGAACTTTCTATCATGGATAAACCCAATTTTGTTCTACATGACAGCAAACCCTTTGTGGTATTTTACCAGCAATGGAAGCTGCTGTGCTTCTAATCCTGAACACAAAGAAATGATATTAAAATAGCTAAGAAGGGGAAAATGAACCCACCCACAGCAAGAAGATCCTCCTTAGAACTGACCTTTCCCCCTTTCTTTATAGGAACATTGTTATTTACTTTGCAGAGATTTACTTGCTTCAGAGAGTTCACAAAAACATTGGAAAACAGCCATAAAAATTGAGCACTCCAGGTATAAAATCTACTTCCTTGTCCTTTACTAACACAGATAATCATAATAAATGATTTCTAGCTTGCCTTTAAAAATTAAACTAAATGAATGTGCTCTCAGCAGCAGGAGAATAGGCTACTAATACAAGACTTAACACATGGAGGGCCAGCCGAGGTGGCTTTAACCTCCTGGCTTCCCTGAGGGATAGGTCAGGCAGAACCTGAGCTGAGGCATGCATGACAGTGTTACTTACTTGGGACCCTGTTAATGGCTCGTAGTGGCCGAAGTACCCGGACGGTGCGGATCGCAGACAAGCTCACATTGTGTCCATCCAGAGAATACTCCATCATGCTGTGAGGGAAAGAGGAAAAGTGTCAGGATGTGAGGTGCTTGGTCTCTGGGTATGAAGGTACTGGGGTAGCCTGGGGTTGGGGCTGGTGCTGCTTGAGAGCTCAGATTGCTGGAGTTCAGTCTCGCAACCCCTCCTACTCTGTTTGCAGCTTGTAACGCACATCACGCTGTCCATAGGAGATAGAAGGGATATTTCAGTCTCCAAAGAACTGCAAATCCCCACCTGAGCAGTGCTGGTGCGGTGTCTGGCAGGCAAACATGCTCCCAGGCTACTGGGCTGCAGATACTGGTGACACAACAGAAAGCAGGACTTGAGCACGACAAGGAGCTGCAAAATCAAGACCACAGAAATTGGGGCAGAAGAGGAATTCACAGCCGTGCCACTCTCCCCTTCCATTAGCTTACGATACTCGGGCTGGCGATGCATCTGCAGCCTTCCCAGGGAGATCACTGCACAGCTCCAAGTCAATATGATGTTTCTGATATTAGACCCCCTGCCAGCATCCCAGCGTATTTTCACACTAGCTTATCTCTCCCCCTATGACAAAAATGTGAATAACCAAGCTGACAAACAGAGTTCAAGTGGCGTGGTTTCCATTTTATTATGAAGAATAGAGAACATTTTCATGCTCCATTCTCCATTTCACATAAACATTTCTCTCCCAGGCTGGGAAGGACATTAAGTTAAGTCAGTTTTCTTGCTCTTTTATAGCAATGAGTGGCAAATGCGTGTAGCGTTGTTTTTTAAATGAGGTTATCGCTAGTTAGCATGGCTGTAATTACAATTTATGAGTTTGACTACGGGGAAGCACTTGTAAATATGTCACAAATCTCTCACCACGCCTGTTCAAATAACATAACGGCATCAAAAGCAATCCTGCGAGTAAGCTGTTGGATCCCATGGAGAAAGAACTTTTGTTGTGCTTTATTTTTATTTTTTTTTAATAAACAAACAGATATGGAAGGAGAAAGACAAATATAAGCTGAACTGCTGCAACCAAGAAACCTTAGAAGCTTCAGTGAAAAGATTTTCAACTGAAGCAGCCTGCAGCTAGCATGGACCAAAATCATTAAGTGCCACCAAGAAGCAACAGCCAGAATGGACTGAAGCAACAGCCAGATGGATTTTGGGTCCCAGCTGAGGGTGGTTTGGTTTTGGGCCAGCCTTGGTCATGCGTATCACTGCCCATCTGCCTGTGCTCTGCTCTGCTGGGGCTTTGTACTTCATGTTTGATGCCCTTGACCTGCTCTACAAGGTTTAATGGAGAATATCTTGATGTTCTTTTGGCCTTGTCCTAAAGCTGTTGAGTGTAACCCTGTGGTATCACCAGCATTGTACTGAGGTGACTTTGACCCGTTTGCCTTATCTGCTGTGCAGAGACCCTAGTGATTTTTGAGCTGGCTGTAGTGATAACCTTCCAGAGATTTTTTTTCCTGAAGTATTTAGTGAGTCTTTATAAATCAAAACTATCTTAAAGCTTGTATGTAGGAACTGAGATGACTATGATGAATAGCTTTAAAACTCAGCATGGCATGAAAACAGGTTCTAAATCTAATGTGTGTTCATTAAGCAGCCGGAGCAGAGCAGTGGGAAGCAGCCCAGAGCTGCACGAAGGACCACACAGTGGGAAAGCCATTGGAAATGCCCTTTCACACCTGGATTGAGAGGCCTGGAGCCAGCACCAGGTGTCTGCTCTAAACAGACCTTGCAGGAATAGACAAAGTGTTGTTTAAAGTCCCTGAAGTGAACAGCTCTGAAGCCTGAAACTGTTGGCTGGTGTGGTCCCAAGAGATCACACACCCCGTTTATCAGGTGGCTAAGCAAGTGGATTTTAGTGTAACTGATAGTTTTTGAACTATTAATAGCATGCTAAAGGAGTATTAAACACTCCAGTGGGAGCTGGCTTTGTACTCCAGAGAGCACACATAACTACCAGTGTGCTAAAGGGCCAGCTCCTGGGGCCTCGGTTTTGCTTGGCCCTTAGAGTTTCAAAGGGGCTGATAAGAGATGAATAATCCAGGATTAGGCATTGGGAACAGACTTTCTGACCCTGGCACATTGGAATTCCACGATAGTCCATTTAGGATTTGAAAGTAAGTCTCAGAGGTATCTACATTGCCCACCTAAACTGACCTGAAACACTGGATGGATTCCATACTGGACCTCCTACCAGCAACAAAAACATTTCAAACCTTCATGAAAAAGGCAAAAGGTTTCTTTGTCAAGGCCAAGCTTGGAGTCCTGTTCTCATATCACACTTGTACACCAAGAACACCCTGGAAATGCCCATCAGAAAACTGCTGGAGATGGAAACTCTGGGACTGGAGATCTGGTTGGAGATAGGTGCTTCCCTACAGCCTCTGGGTACCAATGGGAGGCACAAGCCTTTGTAATGTCTTCTACTATAAACAGCTTCCAGTTCTTCATCTGTTAAGTTAAAGATGTCCAAAGCATATATATGAGCCTGCAACATCTCCAGGGACTGAATGCACAAGAAGTCTCTCTGGTTTTCAGCTCTTGTGGACAATTTTTTTGACACTCGGGAAATGCTTTCAATTTGGCTGCTGGACAGACTGAAAGCTTGTAAGCTCCATTTGGTCTGAAATCTTCCAGGTACATTTCTCAGGCAAGCAGGACATGAAAGGGCTTTCAGTGCTGGAACACTTCAGACACAATCTGTTTCTAGAGGCAGAAGGTTTGTTTATTTTGTAGTTTCCCTGCTTACCCTCTGCTCTCTTTGGTGCACTTACTTAAGCCAGATCATCTTATTTGAGGAGACCGAATGGGACAAACAAAGCAGCAGTGCTGCTTATCACTTCTTTCTCTTCTTGTCAGAAAAAGCCTCATAATAACTTTAGCACATCCATCCGCCTGCTGGAAAAAAAAGCAACTATTCTTATTCCAGTAGTGTGCTTCCTGCAAAAACTACCTCCAGTTACAGATCAGACATTGGTGGTGGTGAGAGAGATGGAGAATCCAAGCCCATTGCACAGCTTCTCATTGAGCCAGCATTACCAACCAGCCCAGCTCACAGCCCAGCCTCTCTTCTGAGAGATAGCCAGTAATATCAGAGGTATGGCTCAAATACACCAACATCACCTGGAGATGGCCCAGGATCAGCCAGAGAAGGGGTTGTTCCTCTTCTTATCTTAAGCCTGAGTAACATCAGACTTGGCAGCAGGGTTTCCTGTTGGGGTGTCCTGGTGCTTCTGCTGTTTTCATTCTTTTCAAATGCACACCAGCCACAAAGGGTGACAAAATACCCTAGAAAACTACCAAACTGACTCACTAGTCACCTTCCCCTTTGTCCCAGGTGCTACACGAACAAAGATTCTGGTGCCAAACCTGACTCTGAGGTAGGAGCAGAGGGCTCAACCTTTCTGCCTGCATGTGGCCTTTTATTCTGCTGATTTGCTGTGATGATCTGTTTGATGATGTGGGGAACCTCTGCTCACCCATCAGGAGAGCTCATCCTGCAGGTTCACTGTGGGGAAACGCCATTGGCACATTGGTGACAGATGGCAGATTTCTGATACCAAACTCCCCCTGCGACCACAGCCTTGCTCTTCCCCTGCTACTTCTGCCTAAAATGCAGCAGCAGCAGCAAAAATAATGAACCTCTTCTTTTATTGTTCCTGCTGCTCTTTCTTGGGCTGTAACTGCACATGGGTTCAAAGAAAGCTCTGCTCAGGAGAGCTCATGTTTTATTCAAACCAGTAAGGCTATCCCTAATTGTATTCCAGACAAATAACATGGAGCAAAACAAAACTATGTTAGTGGCAGTGAAGATTATACATCACTAATGTAAGGGTAAAAATGCCCCAACATATTACAGGAAGGTTCTAATTAACCCCAAGTTGGTCATTATAAACCCAAGAATTCATAAATCAGGCAGCGCTCTGTAATTAAAGTAGTTTAACCCTTTCTAGGGTATACTAAGCAGAGAAAAGAGCCTGGGGGTTCTAATACCTATTTATTTCTAGAAAAAAAAAAAAAAAAGGTTTTAGATTTGCCAAGCTGTTAGGCCAATCTTTTTTTTTTTTTTTTTTTTTTTTTGGGTATGAGGGTACTGGTGTCAAAAGCACCCAGATCTTCTTTATATCCATTTATTTAACACATCCTGCACAAATAAGCAGCTGTGGGAGATGGTATTCAAATGTAAACCAAGAGAAGTTTACAGGAGGTGTTATATGAGCTTGTAATTTGGGTCAGTTCCTGACCAGCTTCTTTCATTGGGATTTCAACCTTCTGAACTAGATTTTTGGGGTAGATTCCCCCTATTTGACCAATTTCTCCCTCTCTACCTCACTTTTCATGGTGTCACATAGTAGGAGTAGAGATAAGCTGCTTTATCCACCTGTTCTGGAGACTACAGTCTCTACTACAAGCACTGGAACATACTGGTTGTCACAAGGACTTAGGTCAGCACGCACTTGCTTTGACAGAGATGACACTGGTGAAAGGACTGATACTGAAAACCCAACAGCTTTTGCACTGGTGTTCATACCCCAACCCCTAATCTGGTGTACTTGCCAGAGGTGAAACTGGATGGGTCCTTTAGATGTGGTGTTGGGGGACACGGTTTAGGGGTTAACTTTGTAGAGTAGGGTGAATGGTTGGACCCTTGATGATACCAAGGGTCTTTTCCAACCTGATTGATTCTATGATTCAAATGAGACTTATGAGAATTTGACATGGCTTCAGTCACACAGCTTTCAGAAGTTACAAAAACCAGCCAGGACAACCTACAGATTTGGCTTACTTGGGTTTCCTTACTTTCAACAGAAAGATAATTTATGAGTTTTTTTGTTACTGACCCCGCCATCACGATGAAGAAGTCCAGGCGATTCCATGTATCTCCAAGGTAACACTTCTGCCCAAAGATCCCCAGCGCCACCATCTTGATGACCATCTCCACCGCAAAGAAAGCGAAAATGAAGTCGTCAAATGCCTGGAGACCAGTAAAAGATTAGTACAGTCAGTTCTGTTGTGCTCTCTTATCAGGGAAAGGGAAAGCAGAGCCACGTGCGCTCCCACTGTAGAGGCACCCTCTGTACCCTGACAGAAACTGAGAGGCAAAGCAATTGGGACCTACCGAAATCAGAAATAAACCTTGCAATAACCAATGGGTGATGGCAACCCCAGAACATAGCTCCTGGACCAGTCCACTGCCTGGCAGGCATTAGCAGCTTCTATTAATCCACTGACGAAATTAAAAGGACCTCACAGTTGTACAGGATGAGTATCTTCCTTGACATTTAAAGCCTTCAACAGCAACTTGTGGCTGGGGCTGTGATGTCTCAGCAGCTTCTAGTGGAAGCTGAATTTCCAGATTGGGCAGGTCATACCTTCTAGTAAGTATTTGTCCCATCTAGCCCATTCACCTCTGATGCCTTCATGGACAACCAAAAGCACCAGATTCCTATCCACAGACCCAGCACATATAGTTACTGAAGCAGTAACTATAAGGGCAGTTCTGCTGCACATGAGGAAGGACTGGAATGGTTCCACATGGTGCACAGACTCAGAGCATATCCCGCTGGCCAGTCTGTGTGCACAGCACAGAAGCCTCCTGATGAAGGTCAAAATTTGGGTTTTTAGGTTACTGTGAAACCATGAAGAGAAAATAAAAGTGCACAAATTAATCCATTGCTGTCCTATGGAACATGTCTCAGCTTTTACTTAACAAATGACCTCTGTGGAGTAATGGGGACTTGGAAAGCTGTCATTTCTCCAGCCTTCCTGGAGACAACAGGTACAGACAAGAAATGTGGATTTACTTGAAGATCCCATGAAATGGACTCTCTTCTACATGTTGCTATAAACTTGAACACGAGGAGATCCAGATTGCTTTTAAACCACATACAAAAGCTTTGTTGTTTTGAATGACAGATTTGCTAAAGCACAGGAACTTCTCACTCTACAGATATGCCTGCTGCTGTCCAAACCACCCTCTTAATGACCAGGGTGTTTGGTATTGTGTCTGGTATTCCCATACTGAGGCCCAAGTAGATTAATGGTAAAATTAACAGAGCATCCACACAGAAGCCAAGTTCTTGCTGCGCATCCATGTACCTCTGAGTGGCTGGGTGTGAGCACTTTCTTCTCTGACTGTTGGCTTTATCAACCAGCCTGTCATAAACTACACAGAAGTTTTGCTCTATTATTTCAATTCATTTAATCACTGGCATCTGAACAACTCCATAAAGGAGTTCAGGCTTTTCCACCTCATGTTCTGGCTCCCATTCCTTCCCGCAAGCTGTGACAGGGTAAGGGACAACAGTGGCTTTATTTGTACCCCTTTCCTGCCAGCAAATCCTTCAGGATAATACTTTTGGGTTTTTTTCAGATATACTCAGTATGTTGTAATCACTCTGCTTAGCCCACCGCTGCTGTGTTGTGACATTTGCTGGTGAAGAAGAAGGACTAACCACCTCTCTATACTGCTTCACATCAGCCCGGAGCCTGACCCTCTGAGATGATCTCTATGCTGGACGCCTTTGGTGGAAATTTTCTCCAGAATTAATGTAGTTCCAATAACAAATCTCTAGTGGCTTCTTAATGCATCTAGTTTACTTGGCTCTGCATTTAACAGATCCTCTTTTAAGGTTGAATGAGGTTTTGATGATAAACTCTGCTATTCCTGGCATCTGTAGGCAGTTCTGGACCAATCTTGGAAAGAGACAGGAGAGGTTGGTTGGAAGGATCTCACTGGCCTTCCAGTACTGCTGAAATGCTCAAAGGGAAGTAAAGCAGAAGGGCTCAAACCAATCTCATTACACCACCACGTCAGTAGTCCCTGCCTAGGTTAATGTAATGCATTAGAAACAAGGGAAGTTAGTTCCAAGCCTGAGAACTGAGTTGCTGCAGGAAGCCCAGCGCCAAGGTGCAGCCTACACACCAGATGCTACTGGGATGTGCTTCCAAAACAATTCCTGCGGGCATATGGCAGCGAGGGGATTGCCAGGCCATGGTGAAGGATAAAAAGCCACACTAAGCTTGGGTTAGGCAACAATGGTCTGAGAGCTTTGTATGCTCAAAGGTCAGTTATCCTGGCACTTGGCAATGCTGGACTTCACCTGGTGGGTTCTCCTGTGGAGAAGAGCAGGCACAGGTCTGTGTTTCTATTTTTTGGTTCATGAAGAAGGGAAAGAAATGGGAAAGTCACTGATGCCATAGTGCACCAGACCAGTCAGTGAGCTGGCTGGATGGAATTGACTGACTGCAAGAAGAGCATCCCTTTGGCATTGGCCATCCTGCAATTAAAAGTGTTCAACACCTCCAGTGGGAATCACATGTTCCATTTTGAGTCCTGCTGCCCTTAATATGTAGAGAAAGGATCTTGCTGGGATAAGTCCAAATCAGTTAGCTTTTGGGTCTCACCTAGGGCCATGGCATCAAGTCTCCTTGGCAGATAGGCTTTGCATGCCCAAGGGCTTTTTACTGAAAAAAACATCCCTATGGGAAGACCTTTCATGGCTGGATCCTAGGGAAAAGGGATAAGGGTCCCAGCTCCCAGAACAGCCACCCCCTTGCACCCCACACATCCCAGGCAAGCAAGGCAGCATGGGATCCTTACCTCTAGGATGGTGCACCGCTCCGACTGGCACTCCACGTCCTCGCAGGGCTGGAACATGCCCAGGGTGACGCAGTTCAGGAGGATGACCAGCATGCTGACGTGCTCAAACCAGGTGAGAAGAGGGTGTTAAGGAGAGCACAGACTTGAGTGGCCAAGAAAAGAGGGAAAGCTGTGGCACCCTGCTATTTACACATCAAAACCCTTTTGGTCCTTGTACAAGAAAAGAAGAAAACACCGACAAACATCCCAGATTTGCTAAGCTTTGACGTTTTTGGCAACTGAGGAAAGGGACTTGGAATGAGCACTCCTGCCAAGATGAAGGGACAAAGGATGCCTTTCATTTCCTACACAGCAGCAAAGCCAGAGAAGCATAAGGCACATGGCAACACTTTCTATCTCAAGTCCCTCACACTCCATCCCTCTTCTGTTCTGCACACACAAGCCCAGAGGCAGCTGAGAGTGTAGCTGCCTCTGTACTCCTCCCACAGCAATTTTCATTTCCAGATTTCCAAGGGTTTTAGCAGTGAATGACCCCACAGGTCCTCTACCACGAATCCTTTCCCTACCGAGCTAAAGAGAGAAAGACAAAAGAAGATTGATTCAGGCACCATGATCACCAACAAAAACCCAGCTTGTGCCCAGTTCATTACTCCAATCAGTGAGGCTGCTCTCCTGGATGCCATCTCAAGTTATGGGAATGGGTGCTGAATGCAGGTTATCTCCTTCCTACCTGGTTTCTAAGTCTCAAGAACCTACAGAGTCCATTTTGAGCTCTGCCTCATGACCAAAGGTTGAAGGCCAAACAAAGCCAAGCTGGTGGCAACAAGCTTGTAGGGCCAAGGATGGCAGCATGTTTTGATATGGGATATAAGCCAGGAACCAGGGCACACAGCACAGGCTTCAAAAGGCAAGGAAAAAACTAAAGGTTGGATGTCTCCAGTCACTGAAAAAAAAAAAAAAAAAGACCATATTCTCTTACAGGACCCACCAGTGCTCAACTGCATTAAGAGCTTCAAAAGAGTGAGTGGTGATTTGCATCAGTGCAAACTAAGCCTAGAGCTTATGATCTCTGCTGCTAGTATGGCTATTAAAAATAATGTAAAAAAGGATTTGAGAGAAGCTAACCAGGAGTTACACAAATTAAGCATGAATGAGAGAACTGTTAGTAGAAAAATAATTGGAACCATCTGGGTATGAATAAACCTTTATTCTTTTAAGCACTCAAGTTTATCTGAGCAAGGGATCATGGAGAGAGGTGCACATAGATATTGTCTTCTTTCTGATATTAACAGCTCTCCTGCTTTGGAAACCTGGACAAAACCAACCAAACAACCTACCATATTTATTCTTGCTGATTTTAGAAGTATTATCTGGCACTTCATCAGCTCAGCAAAATATTTATCACAGCATAAGATTAGGCAAGTGCAGGACTGCAGTCGCAAAGTACTTCTGCACACACACACTCAATTATCCAGATTAAAAGAAAAAAAATCAGCAGGGTCAGGTCCTGGAGCTTCTCTAAAACCTGAACCCAGCCCACCTTTTGGTTTTAATTTTAAAATTCAGAGCTAGGAACACCTTGGATTTTCTGCTGGGGACCAAACACATCAGACCTGGCAACTTGTCTAAAATATAAGTGCATGAAACCAAATAAACAAATGAAATCAAACCCAAGGTCACTGTCACCCCATCAGTGACACAGAAGGAGCTGGAACAGGTGAAGCTCCTGACCACAGCCCCAGAGGGCTCATGCATTGCTGAAATAACCAACATCAGTCTATTTTAACCTCTCCCTCCCATCCATGACTTCTTTCTGATTTTTGACATTTTTAGGGACTGCTTGGAACCCCTTCCCTTTCAACCCATCTGAAGTAGAGTAGTAATCCTGCTGCAGAGAGAAAAGAGCCCACATCAGACTGAAAGCCCAAATCATGGACACATTCTGCTTACAATATTTGAATTGCTTGATGGGATTCAAGTGAAAGTCCCTGTGACCAGGTCTCCCAGGCTATTCCCAGGGTGCCTATGGTTGCGTTCATTTCACTTATTATACTCACAGATTTTTTCTTTTAAAGTGAACAAAACAGGAACATGTGGATTTTGAACTGTTAAAAAAAGGTGTGTCTGTGATGATGAATTAGGTCTCTTGCATTCCTCATAGAAGAAGAGCACACTGACCCCAAACCAGGTTGTTCCAACCTTGCTCCTTCAACTTGCCCTGGAACTCTGACCCTGAGCTGATGATGGCTCCATCCCCTGCTGCTCCAGGACTACATGAGAGTCTTCTCACCACAAGACGATCAGACTTCTGAATCCACCACACACAAAGGACTGCTGCTTGTGTTACTGTTCTTCATCCTGCTCTCCACTGCCTGAGCCCTTCTTTCCAGTGGAACTATTAAATAATTAGATTTTGTTTTTCATTTGAAAACATTGATTTGTCAAAACTAAATTGTCAGCCTGGACCAGTTTTGATGGCAACATTCAATAAAGACAGATTTTTTTGCATTGAACAAGGAAAAGTCTGCCCCCAGCAAGTCAGAGGCAGAGCCCATTTCTGCAGGGTGTCCTGTGGAGTACTGAGACCCATACCACCAGGTTCTCCCACACTCTGGGATCTTACAGCGTCTTGGTCAGTGCCTGTTTGTTGTTCAGATCACTCTCACCATGACACAAAATGACAAATACTTCAAAAATTAAATTTTCTGAACAGAAAACCTGTCTGCCCTCAGATCTGGCATCTGACCCTGATTTTTTTCATTTCATTTGAGCAAAATGAAGCATAAGGCTGAAGATGTTTGCGGGAAAAAGTTTCCATTCTGCTGAACTACCATAGACCTTCAGGCAGTCTACCCATCAGATCTGTAAAAATTTTTTCATCATTTTCTTTCCTCCTTTTCCTTTTCCTTTTCCCTTTCCTTTCCTTTCCTTTCCTTTCCTTTCCTTTCCTTTCCTTTCCTTTCCTTTCCTTTCCTTTCCTTTC